>QLIY01001331.1:0-40625 GCA_003260075.1 Phallusia mammillata | reverse complement strand
AACTAAATGTGCATGTAACACAACAATTTTTATGGACCTGTTCATCCGATTGCCAGTTTGTCAGTTTGTGACGTTTGAGGCGAGTCCAGTCTGGTAAAGTTTCACCCGAATGACCTATAACACCGGTCTGGTAAGATATTTGCCCCTAAAACTTGTTTTCAACAAATAATGTTGTTACATTTAACTTTCTTTGAACAGAAAATGGCGGGTTTTTAAAAAATGTTTCAAGTTAAAACTTTTGGTTTGGTACTTTGCAATTTTTTCTCACGCAAATAAATAAAAGAAAATATGACCTTTTAAGCTTTTCGGGTGACCAAGAAGCTGTCAGTTACTTTTACAGCATTGTTTTTCTTCAATTATTCGCAGCAAGTTTCATACAGTAACGTCTCCAAAATGGAAATAATGGCACCACAAAAACAGGTCAATAATTCTACGAGGGCCCCCCCCCCCCCACCTGTTCATCCGATTGCCAGTTTGTCAGTTTGTGACGTTTGAGGCGAGTCCAGTCTGGTAAAGTTTCACCCGAATGACCTATAACACCGGTCTGGTAAGATATTTGCCCCTAAAACTTGTTTTCAACAAATGAAGTTGTTACATTTAACTTTCTTTGAACAAAAAATGGCGAGTTTGTAAAAAAGTTTCAAGTTAAAACTTTTGGTTTGGTACTTTGCGATTTTTTCTCACGCAAATAAATAAAAGAAAAGATGACCTTTTAAGCTTTTCGGGTGACCAAGAAGCTGTCAGTTACTTTTAAAGCATTTTTCTTCTTCAATTAAACGCAGCANCAGCATTGTTTTTCTTCAATTATTCGCAGCAAGTTTCATACAGTAACGTCTCCAAAATGGAAATAATGGCACCACAAAAACAGGTCAATAATTCTACGAGGGCCCCTGACCACAGAGTGTGCCTCAGGAAAGGCCATAGCATTGACAGGCATGCTGCCATCAGCCACTTGTGCCGTAACCGTGCACTACCAATTTGTCCAAAGGCACAAACACACATTGTAAACAAATTTTCGACACTATTATACCCAAGTCAATTGAGTTTCTTCCACAGGCCGAAGTGTTGTGGCCCAAGTGGACCAATTCGTGTAAAAAGTACTACAAGCTTAGTAATGGTTTTTGCCTTTTACTTTTTGTAGTATCCGTGTGGCTTGAAATGCAAGAAGCAACAACGCATATACACTACGGCTGATGTGTCTTTATGTTGGTCTTATTCATAAATAGGCTTAAAGTGGTCAGTTCACTCATACTCGTAACCCATATGCTTACCTTTGAAACGTGCTGGACAATACCCCGATTGTCTGTTGTTGCTTTTAAGCGTCGATATTTCCAATTCAGGTATAACTTAATCCTCATCAGATGCTCGAGTACACAAACACAGAACAAACAGAATTTTTTAATTCTGCAACGGGGTCTTTGCAGTAGGTCATGTCTACAAAAGTTGAGTGCACAAACGAATTTGCGACTGGATTTGCCTGGCATCTGAACACGCCCAATCAGTTACATCCCTGTGGCGCTTTCTGTGTTATCCTATTGTCCTTATGGCGCAAAGCGCGTTTTCAACACTTGGAAATCGACTTTACACTAGTTAACGCCCTTATCGTTCAGAGGCCCCACTTTAGTGCAATTTGACTTGATTACAGGATTTAAAGCTGTGCTAAACTGTACACAGACCACATTGTATGAGTTAAAAACATAGCGTGGTTACAATTTTTTCAAGAAAATGTATACTGTAAACAGCCAAAATTAGTCGTCCTTGCACAACTAGTGGAATACCGTTGCTGGGACTTGACGTGCTTGTCAAATCGTTACTGAACTGTTGCTGTCAGTTTCAGTTACGCTTTTAGCAATTCGGTTAGATATGTTATCTTTGGAAAAAAGTCCCTGCAAATGCGTTATGTTTCTCACATCTCTCTGTCAGATTCTGTAAACAGTCCAAAATCCAGTTACAACTGCTCATTACAGAAAATACCAAGTCTTTATTTTTTGTTATTATTTCTAAATTACCTTTAATGTTGTAATAGCTTAAAAAAGAACATCGACATATAAAGCGAAACAGTTAACTACCAAATGCCAGACGTCCACAGAAGGATAACACTTTGTTTTCTTAAACCGGGAAAAATACGTTGGGCTCGCGGGTTATCACAGTTTAAAAATACTCCTGGCATATCCGGGAACGAAAAAACACAGCTAATCGAGTGATGCGTGGAACATGAACATACACAAAGGATGACANAAACACAAATGCGTGGTACATGAACATACGCAAAGGATGATAGTAAAATAAAAACATTACTGCATGCGATCTTCTGGCGTTAAAGATTCACCGTCGAATAGTTAAGCACATTGCCCCACAATGGCACTAAAATGATCACCAATGTTGTTAATATAACAAGAAAGTGACAAATAGAAGAAGCATCTAAAACTTTTTGTAATGCATTATTTACTTGTAAGACAGCCTCCTGAGTTTTCTAACATATATTGCGCTATTTCGTCTTTTATCTTATCTTCTGCATCACGGTAAGGTTTTTCTTGACTAATTCGTCTATTGTCGCGTTCCATATTTCTGCTTGACAGCATCTCCAGGTCTCTTGCCATTCTTTCTCGTCCATAAGCTTCGACTCGTTGCCAGAAAGTTTTGTTGAAATAATCGTATAGACGAATATCCTGAAAACATGTAAAACTAGACAGAAAAAAAACAAAAACTTAAGTGACAATACTGAACGTGAGTTGAAATTAATAATGTGCCTAATATTCGATTTATCGAGTTAAGTGGACCTAATCGGCAGTGTTTCGAAGAGTCGGTTTCAGTCGAATAATTTGATGTGATTCGTCTGAAACTGAATCTTTTACTAAAACAAATTCAAAGCGTAAAGCGTGTCTTTTCTGCTCAAATACGTACCATAAAATTTTTAAACTCAGCTATTCTTAATATCGCTACAATAACTATGATTTTCATTAACGGTATCGTCCCCCCCCCCTAGATATGTTATCTTTGGAAAAAAGTCCCTGCAAATGCGTTATGTTTCAGATTCTGTAAACAGTCCAAAATCCAGTTACAACTGCTCGTTACAGAAAATACCAAGTCTTTCTTATGTGTTATTATTTCTAAATTACCTTAAATGTTGTAATAGCTTAAAAAAGAACATCCACCTATAAAGCGAAGCAGTTAACTACCAAAAGCCAGACGTCCACAGAAGGATAACACTTTGTTTTCTTAAACCGGGCAAAATACGTTGGGCTCGCGGGTTATCACAGTTTAAAAATACTCCTGGCATATCCGGGAACGAAAAAAACACAGATAATCGAGTGATGCGTGGAACATGAACATACACAAAGGATGACAGTAAAATAAAATAAAAAACTACTGCATGCAATCTTCTGGCGTTAAAGATTCACCGTCGAATAGTTAAGTTCGACTTATTTCGCTTGGCAAAAGAGCACATTGCCCCACAATGGCACTAAAACGATCACCGATGTTGTTAATATAACAAAAAAGTGACAAATAGAAGCAGCATCGAAAACTTTTTGTTGTGCATTATTTACTTGTCAGACAGCCGCCGGAGTTTTCTAACATATATTGCGCTATTTCGTTATTTATCTTATCTTCTGCATCACGGTAAGGTTTTTCTTGACTGATTCGTCTATTGTCGCGTTTCATATTTCTGCTTGACAGCATCTCCAGGTTTTTTGCCATTCTTTCTCGTCCATAAGCTTCGACTCGTTGCCAGAAAGTTTTGTTGAAATAATCGTAAAGACGAATATCCTGAAAACATGTAAAACTAGACAAAAAACAACAACAACTTAAGTGACAATACTGAATGTGAGTTGATATTAATGATGTGCCTTATATTCGATTTATCGCGTTAATTGGATCTAATCGGCAGTTTTTCGAAGATTCGGTTTCAGTCGAACAATTTGAGGCGATGCGGCCGAAACTGAATCTTTTACTAGAATATTTAAAGCGTAAAACGTGTCTTTTCTGCTCAAATACGTACCACACATTTTCAAATTACTATAAGTTTTATAACGTTATCCTTTTGCCCATCCTACACAAAAAGTCAGCAATTCATTGCAGGATTTTTCAATGGAACCCAAATTAAGCTGACTAGTTGAAATCTTGTTAAAAAAATCCTTCCTTCGTTTCTAAATTGCAAACATAAGTAGATTATACAAGATATTTTTCACAAATTGATTCCTAATCTAAGCAAAGAATTCTGACTTACAATATTGTAGATTCGTTCAAATGATTGTCTGTGTTTTTCAGTCAGAAATTTAGTTTCCCTTTGATAAGACTGAGATTTTCTGTTTCCAACAGACCATAAAACTTCCCAATCAAGACAAAGCAATTCCTACAACAATACTTTGCTTTTAACTAGGTTTGAAAACCTAATTGTTTTCTCCATACCTATACCCTACATCAGGGCTACTCAAACTTTCATGCTCTGCGACCCCATTTTAAAACAGAAATTTCTACGCGATCCCTTGATGGGTATGATGTAGAGAAATACTTATAGATTGGCCCCCCCCCCCATTTTAAAACAGAAATTTCTACGCGACCCCTTGATGGGTATGATGTATAGAAATACTTATATTATATATATACCATCCAATGGCGTCTAAAAAGCCTAAATTGATTCTAACTTGATACACAGATTGACAGTCTTAGTTTATATGACGTCATAATCTATATTGTCACGCTTGTGGTATCTGCTTTTTCGCATTGTTTGCACACATTAGGCATAAAAAAATGTCTGGCGCATGTGGCTACTAGGCTGGTAATGCTCTTAGTTCTACAAAATGTGTTTAGAGCAGTTTAAATACACGGGAATGATGTTTAAACAATAAATGTACGCACGTATACCATTTATTGTGACTGACATAATAACCCATAATGTTTCGCGACCCCAAAATTATATTACGCGACCCAATTGGGGTTGTGCCCCACAGTTTGAGCAGCCCTGCCCTACATAACGTTGAAGCAATGTGTTTGTTGTGGGGCTTAGTTATTGGCCACTGTGCGACGGCAAGATTGTGTACCATGATCGATTTCTAGATGAACATCAATTCGAACCTCAAATCAGCCCAACAGCGTTCATGCAGACCAGCGATCGTTGCACATTCAAGTATAAATTATAGTACTCCAGGCCTATTGAAGTCGTAATCAGCCTGTCACCAATCATCGCACTCTACCCACTGAGCCACACAGCCTTCATGGTAAACCCGTGAAACGTCGAAACACAAGCACATTTGTCCACCTCGAGTGCTGCACAGCTTCGTAGTAAGGGATCGTCATATTGACCAATTATAATCAGTTAAGATGAACATCAATTTATAACTGGGAACATCCCTAAAGTGTTGATGCGATCACGACACTCCAGTATGCATATCATAGTAAACCAGCCCTCTATTGAAGCCGTTGTTCGAATCAGCCGATCGCCATACATTTATATATATGTTAAGTCGTGGGTTTCAAAAAGTTTACGAAGCCGCGGGATTCGAACCGACGACAGGAGCTTTACCGTTGCTCATCCGTGCTCTATCAACTAAGCTACAAAACCCTGTAACGTTTTGCAATTGCGTTTATAGCAACCGATAACTGGTGATTCTTGCAACTTTTCACTATGAAGCTGATGTGCAGTTTACTAGACAAACAACGGTACCTGTGATTCGACTTTCAACTGACTCACTGCCCAGCCTTTAGCTCAGTTGCCAGTGCGAGTCTCAAAAAGACTTAAGTCGTGGTTTTAAATTCTACCGCAGGCTATATTTTTATAGCTTACTTGCCATATGGAAATGCGTGGTGACCAGCTGATTCGATATTACGCCTTCAATAGGTCCAGGTTAGTTAGATTTCTACATATGTTGAAAAACTTTTGTTGCCAAAGCAGCGCTATAAGGTGAGTCGGGACTTTACGATTTTTACGTTGTGTAACTATAACTTTATTTTTTATTTTACAAAACAAAAGTAAAAACCAACCTTTAAAAGTATTAAGGACTCTTACTAAAACAAATTCAAAGCGTAAAGCGTGTCTTTTCTGCTCANTAACCTTTAAAAGTATTAAGGACTCGTTTATGTACTCAGTTATCATAACCAGGTCCAAATTTTGATCCAACTCCAGTATTTTTCCGTTGATTTCGTTTTGGTCATTTGACATCGGATCAAAACCCAAATCATGTGCTTGGTGATTTCTCAATCTGTTATAAATAACAAACTTTCTTTGATTTAGTTTACAACTTCTGCCTTCTATTTTGCTCAATAGATTAGTGTTGGAGTTATCTTTAAGTTATGAAGATATATTTAGCCATCAAAGATTCAATTTCTGCATAATCGCAAAAAACGATCTTTCTTGCTTAGAGAAACACACAAGTGACCGAGGCCGGATCCCCCCCCCCCCCCCCCCCCCCCCCCCCCCCCCCCCCCCCCCCCCCCCCCCCCCCCCCCCCCCCCCATTTGGTTTAGCGAATATATTCATTAAATTTACCATTATTACAAAGATTCAATTTCGGCAGAATCGAAAAAGCTTATTCTAGTTGTTGGCCGTTTATTGTTAGCTGTTAGTTATCACTGCTTGAAAGTCTGTATTGAAGGAATGTGTTTTAAGACCAAAGGCTTGTTGTTTATTCTTACTTAACGATGGACTGGTACACGATATTCATTAACTTGAGCTTAAGGTCCATGGCCTAACAGGTGTTGAGAACCATCGCATTGCCAGGATCATAATGAAAGCGATATGACAGCACAGCAATTATACATATACTTGAAACTGATTTACCTAAAATACCACGGAACACTTGAATTTAACCAATCTGGTGAATTTAGTAGAAATTCGTTGAAATCTGTTGAGTTCGTTATTTGTTGAAATTGCCTCAGGTATTGGAAAGGCATGAGCAGACAATTTTCATCACTCTCTATTCTCCATTCGTAAAAATAATAGGACGATTGAAAAGCTTGCCAGGGTTCCCGAAGAATGGAAAAATACCTGAAACATATTCAAAAGCTTAAAATGGTAAATTAGCGCACATTTTGTTTCATATAGATCTAACATTCAGAAAACGAAGAAATTATGGTTTTGTTGTACAAGATATTCTGATAAAGGTGTTTAATCGAAGTTTCAAATACGTAATAATTAAATCTTTGCTAATTTATTGGTTTACAATTTAAAATTCGTTCGGCTTCTACTATGGACAGCAACTGCTACTCAAACCAAATTTTGTTGATCAGCATTACGAGAAATTATTGTTCATTTGCTGTTAAAATATAAACATCCAAACTAAAAACTACCGAAAAGCGTCAGAAAACTGACTTCTGTTGCTTCCAAAAACCCTAAAATTACGGAGAAGATAGATAAATGACTTTGGATGGTTACACCAGCCATTACGCCCTATCTCTCGTCACCAGTCTGTGGAAAAATTGCAAAATAAAATCATGTAGAAAGTCCCCCCCCCCCCCCCCCCCCCCCCCCCCCCCCCCCCCCCCCCCCCCCCCCCCCCCCTGTCATCAAGAATCCAGGTCAAAAACCAAATTTAATAAGAAATACTTGTTTGAAAAACATATTTTGACAATAGAAAAATTGGCGCATAACTATAGTACGCCATGCGCATTGAAGGCGGTATACCTTAGGCCGATGGCCAAGCATTCTTTATGGCAAGGCGTAAGCTACAGAAATTCGAACCAAGGGCACGTCTTTGCTAGATTCGCGCTCTACCATACGAGGTATACTATGCAAGCTTAGCGGTAAACCCGTCGAAATTCGAATTACAATTACCGTTGCCTTCCTCGCATGTTGCACATGTCCCCTTCGAAATGGGGCATCGCCAGATTAACCAGTGTCCGTTAAGATAAAAATAAATTCGTAACTGCTGGATCAGCCTTGCAGCGTCTATACGCAGACCATCACACACCAGTTATTAATTTATGCTTATCTACAAAACTTTTCAGAAAGTAACTATAGTTGCAGTCAAGAGATCAAAGCAAAAAGTCCGACTTCATCTTAGAATAAAACTCGCATTTAAATCAACAAACACATTTTAGGATCGTTTTGCCAATTTCAAACCTTGTGTTGGTTGGAAAGCATTTTTTCATCTCGTCAGCGTCAAACCGCGAATGTCGGATGAGAGCAGTGCAGTAATTTGGAAACTTAAACTTGCATTTGAACCTTCCAGGGTAACCGCCAACAAAAGGTTTGGGTTGCACTCTGCAAATGTTCTACAAAAAGAATAAAAATTGAATCGAAAACGCATTTTAAAACAGGGGGACATCAAGTGCCACGCACAACCCGCCAGGTTTACACGCTGCAAAATTAAACAACGTTGTCCAATTATTAATTGCTGGTCTTTCAAGTGACATAATAAAAAAATTCGTTCATAATCAGTTGTTAACAAAATGCCTTCCTTACACAACCTGTTTGTCTGTAGTAAGGGTAGAATTTAAGAAGGTAACGTGGAGAATCGTTAGTCACAAACCAATTATTCAGTAAAAATGTAATTTTGTGTTCTTGGTAAAAGAAAAACATCTCAGAAATAAGCACCTAGCAGTTTTGTTGTCATTTATTGCAGTATTTATTGCCAAGAAATAATATTGGCTAAAACAGTAGGAAGGACGACTAGCATTCCCCCCCCCCCCCCCCCCCCCCCCCCCCCCCCCCCCCCCCCCCCCCCCCCCCCCCCAAAAACGAATGAAATTTTCATGTGATTTGGTTTTTTTAGCCATTAAACTCAAACCTTGTGAGTTTAATGGCTAATCACCACAAGACCAAGTTTTGCAAAGAATATTCAAATTACACAAATAATAAAGCTTAATATACTAGTTAGTAAATTTTAACAGCATTTTTTCTCACCTTGTTCCAACCGTGTAGTTTTAAAAAATCTAACATCAAATCTTTGATAGTGGTTGAGCCTGTTTTGTGGGTTTTAATAAAAACAAAACTTGAGACCGGATTTTTGCATTGTTTTCTCGTTTTTCTCAAAGAGTAATAGTTGTCGTTATTTTCCTTTTTATCCAAACGAATTCTTTCAGCAGATTGATTGATGTGCTAAAACAGTAAAGTATGGTTATATATATTTTATTTGGTCTCTTTCAAAACATATGGAAAGATTTAACCTATATTGCTCGTTTTCCAAAAAGGTTTTCTTAACCACAGATTGATGCCTGAATGGAGTGTTACTATGTTTTATCCTACAGAATTTTGGGGACCGAAAATGCACTATTTGAAATAATTTAAAATTGACAACATACAAAATTTGCACTTGTTACTACAGTTTTAAAGTATATCCATAGTTAAGAAACTGAATATAAACGTTATGCCTTACCTTTAAATATTTTTGTAATTTTGAAAACTGTTTTTGACCACTCAATGAGAAGTAATTGACAATGAAAAAAAATAACAAAAATCCGACACCGATTTTAACAATTTTTTTATACATGACGTTGTTCAGTAAAACATGTTACACTGCAAAACACTGGTTTGTTAATGACAACTTAACTAATATGAACAGGTAGAGCTACTAACACAGTAGCACAAGACATGCCTATATCTTACACCATACCGCACGACAGGTCCATGTTTCACACCATACCTCACGGCAGTCACTTTAGCAACAAAGTTATTAAAAGAAACAAAGAACTAATTTTGTTTCACCCGAACAAAAGTGCTAATATAGTACAGTGGTGTCCAAACCCAAGTGAGGTCGCCTAAACTTTTCGCCTATAAGTGACGAAAAAAATCGATTTATTACCGTTTAAATTTATTACCGAAAGAGCACTGATACTTTTAGTAATGGTATAATAGGTAATTTCATTAACAGCAAGCCACAGACCATCTAATTTCACAAACGAAAGGCTAACAAACTGTTGGCAAAGTAACACACAACTAAGTTTACTACAAAAGATTCGTATTTTAACGTCAAAAATAGCACAAATATTAAAGGTACTTCTAACGTCCATAAAACTTGATTACGCACTTTGATCAACAAATAATCTGCAATTTATACCAAGCTAGCACTATTTCACTACATTTGCTTGCTTAGTAACCTGCCACCCCCCCCCCCCCCCCCCCCCCCCCCCCCCCCCCCCCCCCCCCCCCGCTACGCAAACCTGCCATTCAGGCAAATGAACAGTAACGGATGTAGCGTACATTGCACCATGTAAAACATACAAATATATTATGAAGCGGCAATATGTGGAACTGTATAGAGAGGCAGCAAAATGCTTTACTACATTGATAGTTACTAACATACATTCCCACCGCGGTATAATAGCTATTCATATGTTTCTGCGATGCCGGTCTGCTTGAAATTATTGACTAATATTTTTATCTAGGAGTTATATTACAAATACCAAAACGTCCTTGGTTGCACCTTTGAAAGCTTTTTAACAAACAAAAACAACACGTTAGTTATTATAGGAAATACTAACTTAAAATTTACCACGAGATCATTCACCTCAGAGAAAAAATGTGACATATCTCGGAGATCAATACATAGAAGTAAAGGTTTTTGTATTTCTTCATAAAAAGGGATAACAAATTCTGAGCAAAAAGAAACAAGTCAGCATTTGAGTGTGAAACATCACAATGTTTTAAAAGTTTCTATTGTCATCGTCAGGTGAAATACTGGCTTGCATTATTTTGCTCAGAATATTTAGAATATTGTGTACCTGGGGATGAAAAATGTTTTACTTCATTTGGTCAAATATTGTTTACAATGTCACCAATGTCATGCACTCGTACTGGCAAATTACTGTTAAAATGGACAAAAAAAGAAACTAGGCTTTTTTGCAGATCTAGGATGAATACATATTCATGACTGAAAACAATTGAAGTTTTTGACTACAATAGACCTGGCATACTATGGTTTATATTTGAGTATGCTGTAATCGCTAGCCTGTATGAACGCTTTAAGGCTGATCCCAATAATAAATCTGTCAGTTGATTAATGGTAGAGCCGGCTAACCCTTACCACAAAGCTGACATGTGCAGAATACGAGGCAGGCATCTGTGCTTGCAATTCGACAAACGACTTTTTATGGTTTTACCAACAGGCCTGTTTAGCTCTATTAGTATCGCTCCTATCTTTGAAAAACCTGATAAGATGCCACCATCGATTCTCGATGTTATAACCACGGTGAAATTTATATTGAAATGTAATTACAGTAAACGATTTCTGGCTTATAAGTTATGGATAAAAACAACAATCCCTGAACCACACAAATTTTGCCAACCTAGCTTTGGTGAATAAGCGTTCTTTACATGTGAAATCGTGCGCTTTGGCCAAAATTGATGTATTCAATTCAAATTACTTCCTGCTGATCAATCCTCTTTCTGCCGTACAGACATTGTGCGTTACATAGCTTTCATGATCAGAATATATAGAAAAAGACATAGAAGCTGTACTGCAGTCTCAAAAACTGGCCACTGTTTACATTGGAAATATTATTGAAACCAGTGTCGTAAGTGAGTCTTAAATTTAGGTCCGAACCCAAAGGAACATGTATAAAACCAGATCCAAACTCGTTTTTATTAGTCACATGAATTTAATACTGGGATTAACCCCAAACGCGTGGACGCGAACAAGGCACACTCATATATAAATATTATTACACATAGTCTATCACAAGCGCCATACTGACCTAACGCGGTTACCAATCATTTCCACATAAGGCAAGCCAGGTCAAAAACACATTTACCCTACCGTGAGATTCGAACCCTCGACAGGTACCTTTCCACTTTACCAACTAAGCTGCATAGACTAGTACAGAACTTGTAGAAAGTGGAATCACAGCTTTGTAGTACGGTAAAGATCAAAGAAAAGTCCCGATATTGGTGGGTTTTCGCCTCAACATTTACCGAACCGAACCGAACCCCCACGCTGATTTCAAATATGAATTAATTATAAAAAAAACGGACGGGCATGTTGGAAAATCCCAAAGCCAACATGTTTTGAAACTGTCCGTTTGTTGGTAGACAACTGTGCTCAGGACATAAATTGAAATTTTCGGATTAAAAGTGTTTTAGCAGTTAATATTAATGGTATTATCAAACCTGATGAAATCGTTTTAAAATTAACATCTGAAAACGAGATTGGTAGTCTGTCGTCTGCAGGACGTGTTACATTGTCGCCATGTGACAGTTTACTCACTAGGTGTCGCGTTTAAGAATTAGATAATTTAAGTATGTCACTTGATGGAGTAACGAGCAATACAGCAACAAATTTGGGTAGGATATTGACAGTTTATGGGTTTTGTGTCTGTTTTTTTGTCACCATGTCTTCAAATTGACAAATGCAAATACATATGCCTTAATTGTGTATTAACTGCACAAGATTAAGATTTTCAAAAGCGACCCATTTGTTGGCAGAAAAGTCAGGCCTTTTAACGTCATGCAGTTTTGGTGTATGACTGCGTGTTTATATCATCTGGCGTTTGTGCCATATTTAAAAATTTACAATTTCAAGAAAATCTCGCAAGCACGGCACTTGAAGGCTTAGTTGCCATACAATACTGATTAGCCGAAACAGTACCCAAAGCAAGTTTTTCTCTGTTTCAATTCGTGCAAATGTATAAACATAATGTAAGCCCGTTTGTAGGATGGTTGATATACTGATTTGGAATTAGAGTTAAAGATGCGATAATATTGAAAACTAAGTTTGGTAGCCTATGCTGCTTTTCATTCAAGGTCAAAACTGCTGACGAAACCCGATTTTACCTGGAACTGGAACACTAAAAACCTATACAATTTACGATTTGTACACAGCGGCGTCTTTGAACGAGTCAGTGAACGTGACATGAGCTTTTACAGCTATTTTATGTATGCATAATAACATCAGTTGACTGGAACAAAACCGCTTTCTTTTTCAAACAGGATTCTCTACAGATATCGCTTCGGATAAAGTGAGGTAAAAGACTCGTTGATAAATGCTGACGACTATGAAAAAGGCATGGCTTTTATAATAAACCTGTTTTTATTATACTTACTCACACTCTTCCAAAAATTGTTAAGCTCCACTCACTCTGCAGGAAATATGGCAAATATTAACATAAATTTCACAGACCACAACTGAATGCTAGAAGTTGTGCTCATTGCTAACAATTGCTCCACTACATAAGCTATTTTATTAGCGCAAAGTGAAAGAGGACACCCAACGGCTATATAATTGGCATATTTACACTTTGTACAAAACAAATTAATGCAACAAGATTACTTAAAAGCAAATGCGTATATAGTTGGGAAAAGTAAAATGGTCAAATGAAATGCTTACATTGGCATAGGGCAGATGAAAATTCCAATATCGACATAAAAAAGAGCGTAGGGCCTACATGTTACTACAAGTGGTTGGAAGTGCATTTCGGGGGCTATAGATACTGTTGTCGTCTTAACTTGTTTTCTACATGTGAACTTTTGACTTCTGGGATGTTTTCATTGAGACGTGACAGTGCTGTTATATTGTCTATGGCAATCCTTTCAAAAAAAGTTCAACAACTTTCATTTGTTTAACAATGTGTACCTTTGCCCAACTTAGAAACACCCCTATGAACGACAAAAAAACTGTGGTGTAAAACAATAATCGTTACCGCCCCACGCTTAGACATGCCTAATGTAATTACCTATCAAGCTATTGTGTGTCTGCAAACCAACGTTGCAACAACCGAGCAAAGAGGAACTACAAAAATTTAACAACCTATTAAAGGTTAGATGGCGTCAGGTTTATTGGGGCTTGAAAGAAACTGACAATCATGTTATTTTTACCTGCCCCCTTTTCAACACCTGTCGATAAACCGTAAAACAAGGATCACCTTTCAGAGGACTTCCCAAGTGTATGTGGCGTAAAACTCAGACTATTAGTATCATTTTAGTGGTTGTGTTTTTTAAATTACATGGTAACACCAGTGATAAAATACTTTGGTTTGGCTGGACGTTCTACAAACAACTGAAAGGTCAATTAATGTTCAGTCAAAAGTTTAGGAACATGTTGAGCGTCATGACAAAACTAGCAAACAGTACATCAATAAATCACTCAAGCACAAATGATTGCTGAGCACTTATGGTTTGTCCGAAACATTTCATTTTTTACCGCATACAGTGTACGTGCCAACCTATACATTTGTTTTCGATAACCTATACATCATTATATTTTCAAACATCGGTAGTAGTACATTTTAGAGCGTTTCGCTCAGGTTCTTCGAATTCAGAGGCTCGTTAAAATTATCTTTTATAAGATGTTCATAGTTTGTTCGAGAAACTATTCATAGTTGTTCAAAAAAAAACAATTTGAGAAATGATCTATTGGTACAAAACACATGAACATTCAATGTACAAACATAACATATAAAACAGAGTGAGGACAAATTTTTGAAAGAACCTCAGAATAATTGGGATAAAAAATTTGTCGAAACAACTTGTCTTTGGTACTTCAACTGTTTTGTTGGCGCATGTTTTAGTTGTGACGTGACAGTATCGCTTTATTACCAATGACAACCGCCACAAAGTAGGATCAACGTCCTACAGTTGCTTAACAATGTGTGCCTGTGCCCAACTTAGAAACATTCCTCTTAACGACTAAAACAATATAAAGTCCATAAATGTGGGAATGTTCGTTACGCTGCATTTAATCAAACATTATTACACTAATAATCAAGCGTGTAAATTAAACGAAACCAAGAATATGTGCCAAGGAAATGGTTTTTAAAGAAATGATAATTTGCTGGTTTTTGATTGCAAATCCGACAATATTCGCCTCCGTCTCCTATATTTAAAAACATTTCGTTTTAATGAACCAGTAGAACCAAACAAACATGATTTATTTTTTACTGTCGGTTTTTGAATGTTTGTTAGCCAGCATAAATACGGATAGAAATTACGGAGCTTAACATCTAAAAGACATGTCATACACATTCAAAGCTGATACGTACAGGCTAATTGTCTAGTGAGCTTAAATATACTTTGAAAACTAAAAATTCAGTTTTACTCACGTTGTAAGAATCAAGATTGGATGTTTGTTGAATCTGCTAAATAAAAACGTTGTGTGCGATAATAAGTTACTACCAAATATACAGAAGCAGTAAACTTACTTTTTGTTACTAGATTCGGTTTCTTCATTATGGGAGGCTTAGATTTTTTAATGCTTGGACCAGCTTCTGTTTCACCTAAGATTGAAAAAACATTTTATTGGCAGTAAATGTAATGTCGTACCAGATCAGAAAAACCAGTCTGTGTAACAGGATTATTCAATTTGAATCAGACAAAAACGACGCCTTAATGAGCGAAATTAAGCTTGACATTTCTGTTTTGTAAATAAAACAATTTACCTAAGGCCGATCGTCTACTGCAGTATGTTAAACACATTTTAAGTGTAACTTGCTTAACCAACATAAACTTCGTTTTCTCACCGTTTGGTTTTGCCTTGTTTACTTGAGCATAAACATCTCCACTGGTTGTGGGATAGCTGCTGTATTCTAAAATGTACGTGACACTGCTTTAAGTGCAAATATGCAAATTTGAAAACGATTACAAGTATAAAAGTTATAAAGAAAAATTCGGAATTTATATTTTTTCCTTAACAAAAACTGAAAGTTTTACTCAATGCAAAGTATGTTGCTATCCGTACTTGCTTACACTATTTATTAACTTTTGCGACCGACCTTTCATGGGCAATTCCTGTGGCGTAATTCCGTGCAGGGGGGGGGGGGGGGGGGGGGGGGGGGGGGGGGGGGGGGGGGGGGGGGGGGGGGGGGGGGGGGGGGGGGGGGGGGGTTTCCAGATGTTGCTAAACGTGAATCGTTGAGTGGATTGACACGTTCTTCTTTAACATAACGACAAATTTACGGTTTCGCACTTTAAGTCAGCACGTTTACTGCGGTTCGTACCTTAAACCTAATCGTTATCCATTGTTTTAAAAAATGTGTTACAACTACTAGGACTAAAATAATTTTCGTAGATGATCGCTTTAGGGGGGGGGGGATTCCGGTTGGTTGGTGAAAGCCGTACAAGGGATTCAGCTTTTCCTCTTTTTCAACTAAAAAACATGATGTAAATTTTAAAAGTAATTGGCAACAAAAACATTTCAACGAAAAGAATTTGTTAAGCCGTAAATTGACACATATTTTTGGATTAACTATTTTACATTTTGTCTTTTTTAACTTGTCCACTTCGGGGGGGGGGGGGGGGGGGGGGGGGGGGGGGGGGGGGGGGGGGGGGGGGGGGGGGGGGGGGGGGGTTGTGTTCAATTTTGTGCGACCAAACGAGGTTAAGTTAAATAAATGTTGTGGGGATCGATAAGGCGTGTGAAATTTTTGTGCCAAGCATTTGTTTTTCTGAGAGTTAACAATCTCTCTTAACCATACAAACATTTTCAAAGGCAAAAAAAGTCGATGTATGTGGTAAAAAGCAGCGGTCCGCTATATAATTAGCATTAGAGAACTTTAGTAGTTACATGTTTAACTTGCCGTTTTGCTTTTTCTTGATGTCAACTTGTGCGTACGTGTCTCCATGCGTCATAGCGCGTTGCGGCGCATCTATTTGTAATAATATTTTTGAACTTGTTTACAAAAACATAATAAAGCTTGGACCAACGAAGCACGCTCAAAAACTTTTTAACACGTATCAAGTCCAGTGGCCCTGTGCCGTAAGTTAAATTGATGTTGCGCAAAATTTTGTAAGAACTATAAATTAAGTGTTCCTTGCAAAGTAACTTATATCACAGAGAACTTACTAAATAGTCAACTTACCGCTGACGATTTTTGAAGCTGAGCTTAGTGGGTTTATTCGTTCCTCGTTTTTAGAGCGTTGCACTTGTGTAAAGAACGTGTGTTAAAATACAAGATATTGCAAAGAAAAAAATGTTTTAAAAGTATTTTCTCTTACCAACAGCATATGCATCAGTCACTTCATCTGGGGCGCCACTGGTATTGTAGAGTGGATTAATTCTTTCTTCCTTTACACTACCTAAAACAAGAAAATCAAAATGAGGTTGGGCCTGGTTTGCTACAAAGAATGAGTATATATACCATTTATTCGACTTGGATGAGTATCAGCATATTCATCGTATGGCCCTGCACGTAAATATTATAAGCTTAATAGGAAAGCAAATTTGCTTACTAGCTCAAACATGAGTTTCAATTTTTTGTACAATGCTTTGCAAATGCCCACCTAAGTCCCTATTATCGTGATGGGGTTGTCTTTCATCGCTACCGGAAGTTTCACCTTGAAATACAAATGAATTAAGAAACAAGGAATAATTGGTATAGTATGTTAAAATAAACTTACTGGATTTAATCAAATAATTTCTTCTTAAGAAAAACACCGCCACCAACACAATAACAATAAAAGCGATTGCACCCACAACACTTGCAGCGATTATGACAGTTTGGTTTCCATTTCCACCAGGTACAATGTCGTTACTTGATATGACAAACTCAACAACAAGATCATTAAAACCTTCTATTGGTGATTTGATTCTTAACTCATAAGTTTCTGTTTCAGCGGAAATCTACAAAAGTACAGTTACACAAAGAAACCTCATAAAAATACAAACGACAAACCTCCATTATGAATACGAATGTTTGATTTGTTCTATCGCTGCTATGAGAAGTTATGGAACATTCAGAGCAAACTACGATGACATCTAAAATATAACATGATCTTTAAAAAACAATGAAACAAATACCCCCAAGCAAGAAAAAAAAACTTGTCTCACTGTTTTTGGTTAAAGCATATTTGAATGACGGGGGGTTCGATGAAAACATAATAAAACAACTTCCATTTAACATTTCATCTGGTTGACAATGAGTGTGACTGTTGATTTCCTGTGGCGAATCTATGAGTATTTTCCCATTACATTTATAGAGATTGAATAATCAATACTAACAAAAAACTCACAAGTCACATTTAAAAAATATTCACTCTTCGAGTCACCAAAAACATCATTTGTTTTGCAAACGTAGTTTCCCAAATCCAGTCTAGTTAAATTGGTCAAACTCAAAACATCATTTAATTTATCGATAACCCTTGACCGATCAGGAATTTGCCACTGATACTTTGTTTCGAGTTCAACAGAATAATTAACGGTGCAAGTTAGAGCAACATTTTCTCCGGCTTTTATGAGTGCCTGGTTTACACCAGGCTCTGTAATATGCGATGATCCTACAAGACAGTTCGGTGCTGCACATGCGAATTTTCAATGAAAGCTATAATTAGTCTTACTTACTATCTTTAACAACTGTGACATTAAGTTGTCTAACATCGCTACCAGCAATGTTACTTGCATGGCATGAAACCAATGCTGTATCATTAAAACTTTGAGACAATACACAAGAACTTCCACTTTGGACTATTTCTCCAATTTGAAATTTACAATTGGCTGGGGGATTTGATTCTCTTGAACAGTTTAGTGTAGCTGTTTGTTCACCATTAAGAAAAACACCATATTCATTTTCAACAGGTAACTGGCTTGAAGTTACAATAATCTTGTCAAGAATTGGGGGATCTGCAAAACTGTCGACAGTTAGTGATTTGAATGAGTAAAATCAGTCATTTATAACCCACATAGGACATTGATGTAAGTCGTGTTTGCTAATGAAGCGAATTTATCTTCAGTGTGGCAAGTATAGTTGCCACTGTCTAACTTTGATATGTCGGTGATAGTTATAATTGATGATTTTAGATGTAAGTTTTGAGAATTTGTTGCTACATTCCATTGGAACGATGTATTGAGTTCATTTTGATATTCAACGCTGCACTTTAGCACAACATTATCTCCTTGTATGATGTATTCTTCACCAGAATTATTAATGATTGGTTTTCCTAAAAATAACGAGCCAAGGTAATAACTAAACCTTTAAAAAAACGGAATAAACGCTCTTACTGCTTTCAACGACCGTTAACTGCAATGCTTCGGACTGAACAGTTCCAAATATGTTTTCCACCAAACAAGTTACGTTGCTTGGAAGTGTAACAGGTTCAGTAAATTTACAATCACTGTTAATTACATTCCTAGTTTTTCCAATGAAGTAAAGTGAACAATTTGCAACGGGATTCGCATCATTTGAACAATAGAATGTAACATTTTGTTTCGCGTTTAAAAGATATGTTTCACCTAACTTCACTACATTTACCGATGTTTCTATCAACATGTGCACATTGTATGGTTGATCTATAAATACATGGCAATTAAGTTTTAACTTTTAAATATACACAGGTTTAACTTACACTGCACATTGAGCAAAGTGACGGGTGAACGTCCAAGCCATTGATTTTGTTCTGTGTATGGTGTAACAGCTTGGCAAGAAACGTTGAGATTGTTGTCTTCACGGGTCGGAATGAGAAGCACTGAAGTATTCTGAGAAACACAAGATAAATTTGTAGTCGTTTAGTATGTTTCCAAAAAAATAAAAATTTAAAAATAAAATGACGTTAATAAAAAGTTTTGTACAAAAAGTGTTCGTTGTATTGACTACAACGTCACCAAATTATGCATATAACACGGAGGGAAAAGATTTAGATTCCGTAGTAACAGACATTCCTAGTTTACTCCTAACTGCGGAAACACTGCATCAAATCGCTATTCAACTTCGATTGGTTTAAAACAAATTCAAAGCTAAATTTACCTTCGAGACATTCGTTAATATGTTTGTTCCCGCATAATAAACACTGTTATTTCCAACAGGATATTGATCGGTGTAAACACAATCTAGGACTAAAGTGTCGTTTTCCATGACAGTAAATGTGTCATTTACTGTGTCGTTAATGTTGAGGTTCGTAGTTGGTGCTGTAAAAAAGCCAAACTTTATATATTTTTGTTATCTCCTAAAAGAAAGTAACTTACCTAACCAACACTCAACCATGTTTTCACGATCCCATTGAGCAGTTGACAAACATATTGTTTTAATATCGTTGGCCGGTGTTCCACTCTTTGTGAACAAACTTGCATTGTCGGGACAAGCAAATTCTCCTTGTGCGTTAAAGTCACGGTTTGTAGCAGTGACACTCACGTTATAACTTAATGATATTGGACATTCTACACACACATTTAAAATGATCAAAAATTCACTGATGGGACCAGTCGTCAAGCAGTTTGGACACAAAAAAGTTAGTCTGCTTTTCATAAAATAATAGTTGTAAACGTTAAAGTCTTAGGTTATTTCAGAGAACACCATGGCTTATTTAACACGTGAATGCCGAGGAAAGTTTTTTAATCAATCAAAGGTGTTGAAGTTTACACGTATATTTTTGCTGTTGTTCATTGATCGGTGTCAGGTTAGTGAGTCACAGGACCTGGTTGAAAGCTGATCTACTGGAAACGCATATCGTTGATTTAATTAGCTATTATTTTTATTTGGGTTGTTACATGACCAGGTCTTATTTTATTAGCTTTGTGAATTCGACTTTTCGGAACGTACAAAGACAAAATATACGTTCATAACATACCTTTGGTAAATACATTCCTCGTTCGATTTGGACTGACAGTGCTTCCAAGTTCAACAACTTTTTTGTTCATAGAAATGTTTCTGGGCAGTGTGACACCAAAAGTTGTATTCAAACAAGTGTTGTTATATATAATGCTAGACTGTAATCCAGTAAAATTGAAGGATCCTTCATAGTATCTATCATTTCTCCATATGTGAGTAGCTATATATTGCAGAGTGGAGTTGCAATATATATACCAGGAAATAGTTATCGGCTTATGCTCACTAGTGCTGCAGTAGCTATACCAATACATTGTCCCATTGTAGCGTGTGGCCCAAGTTGTTTGGTTTGGATGCAACTCATTGTCTTAAAAATATTAAAATAATATGTTGTAAATCAGGGGTCTCCAACACGCGGCCCGTGGGCCACATGTGGCCCGACAGGCAATTTTCCGTGGCCCGCGGCGTTATTAACAAATAAAAAAATAAATTATTATATTGTAAAATATAAGCATGTGTTTGTTTTACTCACCGTTCAAGTATTTCACAATTCAAAAGTATGTATCACTAAGTTAAAAATACCAAATTTGACCTTGGTGATACATTATTATTATTGTGATGAAATAATGCAATCTTATTCTGATCATCAAAGCGAAAAGTTAAAATCCGTTAAGTTTTTTATGTCGACTATTTTTGTTTAGCTTAACGATAAGAAACTTTTAAGTTCATCAAGGCCAACCAACATTTTGTAGACACTTATGTGCGCCGTATTGACTTTTTCAGTTGCCTATAGGCCAATGGTTTTCAAACCATTTCATTTACGCATCATGCGCAATCTTCCGCGGTCCACGATGAATTAAGTGCTAAAACGAATTAAACAGCTTAAGTTGCTAAAAGTAATTTAAACTTTTACCACCACAGCTTTAGGATTAATTTTACTTAAATATTATCAATTAATTACGCATATCAATGATCGAAGAGCGGGTTGTGACATCATAGACAAAACTATACATNGACATCACAGACAAAACTAAGATATGGAATTATGCGCAAACAATTGCTTTCTTTGTTGAATTTTGTGAAATAAAAAAGCATTGATGAACACGCAAATAAGATTGTAAAGTCATGAGCTCTTGGAGGTCAACAAAAATAACGCCGTTAGCCACTAAGGGACCATGAACTATCTAGTTTGGAAACATCTGGCGTGGAGTGTTAATTCCATACTAATGTAATCACATATTTTTTTATGATTGGTGGCGTGCAGCCGTGCAGTATAAAGGTCTTTAAGAACATTTGGACATGTAAGATTACATGTGGCCCGGGGCCTCTAGAAAATTTGCAAATTGACCCGGGACAACCGTTAAGTTGGAGACCCCTGTTGTAAATAAAGGTTACGCGTAAAATTGACAATGCTTTAAATACCACTGCGTATGTATCTAACTAGTGTTGGCTGAAGTGTCTTAAAACGTTTGCTACAATTCAGATCAATTTATAAAAACAAACACCACAGTAAAGTGATTTTTTCAAGCGTCAGCAATTAAACCAATGTTTTACCGATATGTTGCAATTTACCGAGAAACTTGTTGCATCTACATCTACCAAAATAAAGATGTAAATCTTGTTACAGAGTTAAGCAAATATACAAAGTTAACTGTTGCTGCACATTTTAGTTTTCGGTGCAAAATTTAGGCATTTTTTGCATTTTGACAAATTTCTGACAAATACCCTCAAATCCATTTATCATCGGAATTTGGCGACTCAATTACGAACAAGTAAAAAGTAAATTCGATTTATACATACCGTTGTTCATTTTCAAAACAATTGCCGAAGTAAAGTAAAACCAACATAACAAAGTAACGAAAAGTTGCATGTTTTCCGTAGCTGTCGCACAAGATTCTGCCTTTGGATTGCTACCACGGTGGTTGTGTTATTTGAATAACGACATTTTACGAAAAGTAAGGCTGCCCGAGTTAATATTTAACCCTTTGTGTTGCCAAATGCTTGCTGTTCCAAATTAAGCACTTTCTTTGCTTCAGAGAGCTACATCAGACGCGCAAACAACAATTGTAAATCTTAGAAAAAGCGCGTGTTTTAACTTTATCAACCTTTAGAAAGATTTGTTTATTATTATACAACAAGTATGTATTTCAAGGATGTAACGAAATTTGTTTTGGTGTTTTCATCGATCTTTATTTCAACATCGCCTCAAATAGGTCAGTGTAAATAAAAATGTTTAATTCTAAATTAAAAAAGCAGATTCAATTTTAAGCAAAATGTAAAAACGTCACAAAAAAGCTAAAAATATTTCTACATATTTCAGTGCATGTCTGTGAAACAGAGAGTAGCTGTTTTGTAGCACATTATGCCACGTTTCAGTTCTATGATAAAGATGAGACTTGGGAAGCTAACGTTATGTGGATTGTCTAAAATAATTTTGCGATTTGCATTTTAGTTCAGGTACCCCTGGCTATTTCATCCGGTACTGGTTTTCAAGTAGTAGGAAGCACAGTAAAAGCCTCAATCGGACTTTCTGGTAGTTCGTTCTTGTGGTACTGGGAAGTAAATGGCACAGTAAGTAAAATATTGTTTTGCACGCACTTCTATTTCATCAAACAATTGTTTGTTGCTTTAGCAAGTGGCGGAATGTCTGCGTACTTCGACGACTAGCTGTGATGTTTTAACATCAAAATATGATCACAGGACATCTGCAAGGTGTGACAAATAACTACTAACAACCGTATGACATATCCGTATTGCGTCATCTTTTATTAAAATCGCACAAAATCGAACATTTAAGTATGGCATTTTTATTATTTTGAGTTTCAGAAATTAGTTTGCTAAGGTTGTTTTGATGATATTTAATGATTATCTTTGTCCGGTGCGACTTATACTGTTAAATTACGTTTTTACTTCAATCAATATGTGTGTGCAATCAATCCGAAAACCTGTTATAAAGGAAACTGTCCGACTTTACAGCTTTCAGTAAATTGTAGACAATGCTGGTGTAAGTTTTCGTACACAAACGACGATCGTTTAAAATTCAGATCTTAAATATCTCGTTAATATCTTAGATAAAAATATGTTTAAAATCTCGTCGGATGCAGCCTTGTATTTTATCCGTTTTTTAATGTTATGTGTAAAGCGTTGCTAAGTGCTATTTGGTTGTAACGCATACGTTCAAACTTACTGTACAGCTCCGTCTCATCAAAATTTTTTCTGCATTTCAACACCACCGCAACTGACCACGAGACAACTATTATTGCAATTGATGCAACAAACAGAATCTTGGGCTCAATATCATTTTCTGTCGTCACAGGTGGGCAATAACTGTAACGCAATATTTTTTTTAAATTTTTATTGTGTAAACTTTCGTAACTGCCTTTTATTAAACATTTTTACTGTCATTACAGATTGTCTTCTGTGTCATGATGATAATTTGGTATGTCCAGATAAAAATTGTAATCTGAGCTGTACAACAGATTTACATTGTCTTCCTGGTTACACTGGTAATGTAACAGGTGTTTGCCAGTTTGATGCCACGTTTTTGGTAAACGGAACATGTAAAAACGGTAGGTTATTACCATATCATTAAGTTAGTATTTTATTAGATTGTATCGGCTTTGGCTTGCCTGCACGAATAGCGGCTACTGCACGAAAATCGCACTTTTCTTTGAACTACAAGGGATAAAATTAAAAAGAAGAACACTAAAGTGACAACAGTTATTACAAAAGACGAACGTAAATGGGTAGTTTCCATAGTCCTTGCCCCATTGTACTGCTCTACTACTCTTATACCATTACAGCAACTTGCAAAACAAGCGATGCTCCTTGTGTTGGATGTAACTCCTTAAAAGATGAAAATGCTGTTAACACGACACTTAAATGTTTTTGTGATGGAAAAAACTACACAGCAAATTGTCAGAATTCAGGAATATGGGAAGTAACAAGTGTACCAGGTCATTTATTTCTTGTGCAAATTTTAAGTTACGATAGCAAGTAAGCGGATTGTTATTGCAAACTATGACAACAAGCAATCCGTGCGGGCCACAACTGATGCTAGATAAAATATGACGTTGTATGCATTACTTTTACGTTGTTGGTAGAATTTATACTCACTAACTGTACTTAAATTATATAAAAAGACAAAAATAAACCAGCCCGTTAAAAAATCTATTACTACTTGTTGTTTACTCCTTAGAAATCTTAGTAACAGAGTGTACTGCTGTCTACGTACTTACCCGATCGGCAAGTTTACCACAACGTTTTGTTTTGTAGTGACCTGCTTTGTACCGGATGAAATAAATTGTAATTGTCAAGAAAATTGCAGCTTTGCGACATCAAGCGGAGATGAAATTGTTTTTAACACAAATATCTCCCTGCCCTGTCCACATAGTTGTACTGGATCTGCCGTTGCACATTGTGGAGATGATGGAA
This sequence comes from Phallusia mammillata, assembly GCA_003260075.1. NCBI lineage: Eukaryota > Metazoa > Chordata > Ascidiacea > Phlebobranchia > Ascidiidae > Phallusia > Phallusia mammillata. Next base: position 15,791 of record QLIY01001331.1, on the reverse strand, counting down.
AATTTGGTGTAATACAAACTTGTGCTGATGGTATGGTTTGGTTATTGCTGCTAATCAAGACATTAAAATTTATTTTTATGGCAGGCGGGTCAGCAGACTAATTGCTTTGAGTTTCGTAAACCAAATTATAAACAAAATTTCAGTAGAATCAAACGCAGTCGGAAAATTAAATTAATTAATTTGTAACTGGCAATAAGTTGGTGGTTTGGGGGGGGGGGGGGGGGGGGGGGGGGGGTGGTAATTCCAAAATTCTAGTTTTTTTGGATATTTATATGTTTATATATATACCAACTACATAGTTAATACACACTAACGGGATGTGCATGTGCTCCAACGGGCAAAACATGTTAGAATCCAAAAGGTATTTGTACATATATAGATTGTCATAGAAATGTATTTAAAATGTTACTGTAAAATATGTACGCCTCCAATTCAATAAAATTTAAATGTAATTTACCTAATGTTAAGTTTTCGCAATTTAAAAGAGCACACATCCAATTTTATAAACATTTTATAATTGCAGTTAAGNATAAAGTAACGCCTGTTTATACGACTCGTTTTCGAGCAACGCACCGTACTATCACAGTACACAGACTGTTTGTTGCCAATTTGCTATGGTAACAAGGTAGACATCTCGTTTACTTTGTTAACATCTCAAATTGGATTTGATCTTTATTGCTATCCGCAACTTTATAGAAGACCTCAAACTTATAACGGTTCCGTCTGTTAAACGAATACGGACAGTCTAACAGCGGTTGAAATGCATTTCTTTTTTAAAAAGGCGGAAAAGAAGAATCTTTGTCTGCCGGAGCAGTAGCTGGAATAGTAGTGGGATGTGTAGTAGGGTGTTGTATATTTGGGTTCGATTTAGGAAAGTAATTACCTTGCTTTTTGGAGCGGTATTTCATGTAAATATACAAATCTCATGTATGCCGATAATAGGAAACGAATGCATAATTTGTTACATTTGTTCACGAAAGTTTATGACGTTTTTAACCACTTAAACTTTGACCAACATTTCGGTTTTAGCAAAATTTCTAAACCAACTAAACTGTTTGCATGTGACAACTAAAAGCAATTGATTGTTTGTAAGTGTAAATATAAACAAATCTCCATTTTTAATGAAAAATATAACATACCATTTGCCGAAACAACTGAACAATATTGTATGTGGCTTTTGATCACTTGGGGTTACATTTCCTATTACATTATGACTAGATCCTTGTACAATGTTCCAGACGTGTATAATTGTATTTTAAATAAACGTGAATGTCGAACTACCGTGACATTTTGAATTTCTGTGACATTACTTTATTAAAAACATGTTTTTTGTTTTTTTGTCTCATTTCTTTTTCACCGCTGCCAGCCAAACATATGCTGCGATACATAGCACCAACGTTGTTAGAAAACAGTTAATGATTTTCAATGGACACTTGACAAATCACTACTAATGCAGGTTTATTAATGTCATTACGTAATGCGATCATTAAGATGTAGTGGGAAAATCATTTTGGAAAATGTTGTTTTTTAATTCAATTTTATTTTGGTAGTGTCTCTATTTTTTGTTAACATGTTTTTGTTCTAGTGGAGTGTTCAAGACCTGAGTCAATTCCTTGCGGTTGCGAAAGTGAGGAGTGTAGGTTCCCTGAAGGCGACAACGTTCAATTCGGCCAAACTGTTCAACTGTACTGTCCGGCCAATTGCAACGGAACTTCTATAGCACACTGTTTGGCAGATGGAAACTTTGAAACGTCGGATTGTAGAGAGGGTAACCGTATTGCATGGACTTATAGGTTAAAAGACAAATTTGCCTGAATTTGCATTGCCACCTAAATGTGCATGATGTTGTTAAAAGAAATTTAGTTTTTACCTGTAATTGCAGCATCATTTTGGCTGAGCTACTCAATTGAAATCACAAAAGTTTGCATAATAACGATAGGTGGCGCAACGAGAAACAACGAATATTTTAATCTTTGTTGTAAAAATGCGAACGGTTAGTGCTAATATGGTTGGGGATAGGTTTAATAATGAAAATGACATAATTATAATGCCAAAAATAGCCTCAAATTAGTCCATATCTGCAATTGATCGAGTTCTTTAAGCTCCCCTTCTGCACAGTCTAAATGCCACACGGTGTCTTCAGTGAATCATTCCCTTTCATGTATTCATCACTTATATCTGAGGCCATTTCCATTAAGAACCACAAATCGCAAAATGGTGGCACTGATGGAGTACGGTGAAACCATACCAGCACCTTTGTCACAATATTAAGTCGAAATACTACAGCTAGAACATGAAAGAAGCAGCAGCTAGTTACGAAGGGACGAAATACTAAAACAAATTCTTAGCAGCGAAACAATCTTTTTAAACAGCCCAATTTAATTTGATTCGAATTTTAAACATTACATACAACGCAAACTGTTACAGTTGCGCGTTATTTTATTTTATGATTATAACTATCGCCTGTTTATACGAATCGTTTTTTAGCAACTTACAGTAATATCACAGTACAGAGACTGTTTGTTATGTCTTTGAAAAGAATATCGGTAGTGTAATAGGGTTTAAATTTAAATGCTTTTCTTGTTTTAGGAGGCGGAAAATCTTTGCCTGCCGGAGCAATAGCTGGAATAGTGGTGGGATGTGTAGCAGGGTGTTGTATATTTGCGGGTTTGATTTATTGTTGCTGCTGTAGAGAATGAAATAAATATGCAAATCACATGTATGCCGAAAAACTGGAACCGAATGTAAATTCATTACATTTGTGTATCAAAATTCATTACATTTTTAATCTCTTACATTTTGACCAATATTCCGGCCTCAGCAAAATTTCTGAACCAAGTAAACTGTTTTCATGATTATTTCTCACACAACAACTAAAAGCATGTAATTGCGTTTGGAAGTTCAAATATAAATAATTATCCAACTTTTTAATGAAGAATATAATTGTCCACTTGCCGAAAGGCCTGAACACTAGTGTATGTCGATTTTAGTCTCTTGGCTGTTACATTCCCGATTGTTGTGTGACAGATCCTTGTACAAATAATTTAGATGTGCACAATTTCATTTCAAACGTTACTGTAAAATTACTGTGACATTTTTTATCTCATTAAAAATGTTGAGTTTTGTCTCATTTCTTATTTACCGCTACCAGCCCAACATTTGTTACGATAGATTTTTGGGCAGCAGTTTATTGATTTTCAATAGACGCTTGACTCACCAGTATCCATGCATGTTTTTCTATGTCCTAGTATTAAAACGGTCACCTACGTGTAGTGAGAAAAAAAAACGTTTTGGAAAATGTTTTTTTCTGTTTATTTGAAAAATGGAATTTAAACAGTAGAAATGATGTGAAGAGAACATACTTGATATTTTAGGTGGTATATACATAGTAACTAAACAAAGAAACAAGATATTATACATCAGAAGCCAAGGAGAAAAGCACATTTGAGCGGTCACAGCTATACGTTACAATGACCTTAGGTTTTTTCCTATTGGTTTGCGTTCTCGTGTATTAACGAAGAATGAAAAAAGAAGAAACATGAGTGCTTTGTCGCAAACTGCCGGAGAAACTTTTAGCAACTCAAAAAAACCTAAATTTAAACGAGTAATCCAATGTCTTATACTTACTGACATTTGTGGTGTTATTTCCAGTTTAGTAAACTTTACATGAAAACAGACATCACACTTCAATCAACGATTAAAACTATAGATTTTGCTTGTCAAGCTCCATTGATTTGGATCCACGGTAGACACCAGGCTGGGACGGGATTCGAACTTACAACGTTTGGGACTTTGCTGAGTTTGCTTCACCAACGGTCAGGGGTGACATTGTTCTTTGTTTCAGAGTTTATGCCAGTCAGTGAAGGAAATATCATCCGTCGACAAAATGCGAGTCTCCGTGAATATCCTTGGCAGGTGACGCAAATCTAATGCGGCCATCTTTCCTGCACGAGTTCATTAATGCTAATTCAATGTGTTTTTTAACATTTTCATCACACTACAACTTGTCTATACTTCTGCAAATTGTTAATTTTTTTCTATTTTCTATTGTAGGTTTCGCTTCAGCACAATGGAAAGCATTTTTGCGGAAGTTCGCTTTTAACAGCCGGATATGTGATGACGTGATGACGCTCGCTGCGCTGCCATCCACAAACGGTAATTCGTCTGCTTTAAATCTTTGCTTGATTATTTTTCCTCTGTTTTTAAGAGGCGTCATGGTGTTGGGAACTATTAATTGGAAGGAGCCAGGGCAGAATATGTCCGTTTTAAGCTTCTTGACTCATCCCAGCTATAACTCAAGGACACATGACTGTGAGTTCGCTATCGCGTCCCTGGAATATCCAGAAACAAATAGTTTTTTTGTTTTTTTTTTCAATGTGAATCTTATAATTTTGTTTTTTTACCAAGTTGTAAAGACCCCTGTCCGCCTCCACATGTGACGACGGTCCGATAAACGCATTGTCTTGTCGTCTCCATCAACTAAATTTACGCAGAAACTAAAGTGTAATAAAAAATAATAATAAGTTAAAGTTGGCCGTGTCTCTATAACAAACCTATTTACCACATACGGTTTATACTGGAAACGAAAAGGTTTTAGGGTCTTTTGAGGCCAATCTGGCGGACTTAATTAATGAATTTGATTTAATTTTATTTGTTCAATGGTTGTTGGTAGGTTCAGCCGAAGAGGAGGGAACCATTGCAACCACCACTGGATGGGGCTACATTTTACAAAGAGTTGAAAATATCATATATGTACAAACTTAAAAAAGTTCATGGGATTTTATGTTATGAGTTTAAAAAATTCCCCGGGTGTTTAAGCCTACAAGTCAGGCTTTCTGAAAACATTCTATTTGCAACATTTCGTCTTATTAAGGACTGTATTGGCTTGTTTGTTACTTGACAGAGACGATCCCGGATACAATGCACTTTGCAACGACTTCATTGATTTCGGCGAGAGAATGTCAAAGGATTGTCAGAAGCAAGTTAACGGATCGGACAATTTGTGCAACTGGAAAGGAGGGTTTCGGTGGGAATTTGAATTAAATTGTCCCTTCAATATTCATCATAGCCATACTATCTGAGTCGTTAATTTTCAACGCATTCGTTGTTTTGTAGCGAGACTCTTGTGGTCCGCTTGTTGTTGGTGACGCTGCATGCGGTTTCCGTCTGATTGGTGTCGTATACTGGGGTAGCAACGACTGTCCTAACCGAGTTCCATACATTTATGCCAAAATCAGCGCTGTACGTGACTGGATTGACGACAATTCTAATTAGGAATTCAACATTAGTTTTGCAGACAACCTTGTAATTGAGTCTTTATAATTACAACGTAATTCCCAGCAAACAATATTACGTTATTATAACGTTTTATCTTGGAGCCACCAACGTTCCAAACATGAAATTTGTTAACGTAAAAGTTTGAACTCCCAGACACGTTTTTTTAACGGTGAAAAAACGGGATTTTGGCAAGTAACGACAATGTTAATAATAACATTCCACTATCAATAAAAGCAAAAGCAATTGGTTCTGCTTGAACATACGAACAAAATAATCTCGTGAACAAATGAACTCCTTGAAATCTGTATGTATGATAAACCAGCATACAAAGCGGCAAAGAAACTAAATTTACGGGCAGAATCACATTGATAAAATGTCCGGTGCAAATATTCTTCCACGCAAGGCTAAAAAAATTAACATTCCATTTTTTATTTGGGCTAAACAAACATAAATAAACATTAATGTTCAACAAATATCCCCAATTTTGCATTCCATTACCAATTCGAATTACACTTCCCATATTACAATTTACACACATTTTTCTAAATCCTGTCTTTGATGTCCCAAACAGCATCACGTTCTTTAATTCCCTTTAATATTAACCTACTAACAGGACCAGGACTGCCCTTAACCAGTTCCAGAGTGTAAAGAATAAGATCACTGAAAAGGGGATGAACGCATTACAACGGGCACTGTATCAGTTAACCTTTGGCCATAAATCTTGTGGAACAAAAGCCAACTCTGCCATATGCGTCCAGGCATGCTTTAAATAATTGCTTAAACATTGTGCGTCAGTAGTATTGTCGCAACAACCAAGCAAAAATAAAACCCGAAACAAAATAAGCTGTAAAGGCAATAGGATTTTAAGTAACTTACTATGTAACACACAGTTTATTGTATGTCTTTTAAACCGCTTTCTCTTTGGCACCAGCCCTAAAAGGAATATAATAGAGGCAACGTTTGGAAAAAAAAAACTTTGTCCGTTTATCGGAAACAAATTTAATCTTATTATCCACACTGCAATTGTTATTAATTAATTTAGCTTCAAACCTTTATGTCTGACACCGACCAAAACAATCCAATCGGTCTTTTAAATCTTCCACAGGGTATTATTAAGAAAGATTTTGCAGGAATTTACTAAATTTTACTAACATTAGTGCTGTTATAACCTACTGGAAACTTCCAAACAACGAATTTTGTACCATTCAAATCCTACTAAGTTTTAGAGAAATCTGGGGTAAAACATGTGTATCTATAGATAGTATGTTTTCAAATTTTATTACTGAGATGATAAACTAGTTGGGTCCTTAATTAGGTCATTGAAGAACCTACAGCGGGAAGTACCAAAAGCATTCAGTGTTATAATTAAACACAGCAGTAACTACCTAGGTGGTGACGATGAACTTAATCTGCATTGCGGAAAACTAGACGCATGTTACTGAGCTATTTGATGAATAAATGAAAAAAAAACGAAACATCGCACAGTTGAATAAAAATGAATATGAATGAATAAAAACCATGAATAAAAACAGGAGGACTGTTGCTCTAAAAATTATGTTACATAACTTTGCAGTTCACCTTGTACTGGCGTAATCGAACGAAAGATAGTATCTCGCTCATTTTTTAAGTTTGCCAGACAACTGCGCAAACAAGCCAGGTACCTTACCCTACTATTGAATCGTTTTGTTTGGCGTTCGTGAGTCATGCCGACGGATTGTGGAATGTGGTATGCGTTAAAAGCATAGAAAAAATTAGTTTGACAAATCTAGGTTTGAATCCACATCATATGGAATTTAGTTTAGAAGGCAGATCTGTCGGAAGATAGAAAAGTGGGGGGGGGGTGACACAGACCAAAACAATCCAATCAGTTATCTTTTAACGTTTGAGTCTCTTTCAAATCTTCCATAACGTATTATTGTAAACAACAAACTTTGTTTCATTCAAATCCTACTAAGTTTAAAAGAATGACATAAATCTGAGGTCAAACATGTGTATGTAGTATCTCGCTCATTTTTTAAGTTTGCCAGACGACTGCGCAAACACGCCAGGTACCATATCCTACAACGTTTTGCTTGGCGTTAGTAAGTCATTGGGGCGGATTGTAGAGTGGGGGGGGGGGTATGCGTTAATAGCATAGGAAAAAATAGTTAAGAAATCTAGGTTAAAATCCACACCATATGGAATTTAGTTTAGAAGGCAGATCTGTCGGAAGATAGAAAAGTACTGCTATAATGTACAACTATCTCAACTTAACAGGATTTACAATTGTCCTTTGGTTGAACGTATCTGCTCAAACAGGTTGGTACACATGTTTTGAATTGCATTTATTTATTGAAAATTGATAATCATTACCATACATTTAATCATTGTAGAATACTAATTTACAGTAATTAAAGCAGAAGTATATAAAGTACCTCTAATTAAGTGATTGAATTATAGCGAAAAAAGTTGAATAATAGTTTAGTAAAAAAAGCCGTCTCTCGTCACCAGCTGCACTGATGAGACCTTATAGGTCGAAACAGTGGGGGGGGGGTTAATCATTTGCAGAATACTAATTTACAATAATTAAAGCAGAAGTAGAAAAAGTACCTCTAATTAAGTGATTGAATTATAGCGAAAAAGATGGAATAATAGTTTAGTAAAACAGCCGTAATAGTTTAGTAAAGAAACTAAATCATATTACAAAAAAATCATCATATTTTTAGTGGATGTACCCCTTACCGCAGAGGAGTTTTATCTTGCGGGAACACAAGTAGATCTCCAGATCACTCTTGGGGGAAGTTCATTTCAGATGTACTGGGCAATTAACAAAACGGTATTACTAAGTCATTGGGGGGGGGGCGTAATAGTTTAGTAAAGAAACTAAATCATATCAGAAAAAAAAATCATATTTTTAGTGGATGTACACCTCACCGCAGAGAAATTTTATCTTGCGGGGACAACAGTTGATCTCCAGATCGTTCTTGGGGGAAGTGCATTTCAGATGTACTGGGCAATTAACAAAACGGTATTACTAAGTCATTGAAAACTGTCCATTAAATACCTTAATTTGCAAATTGTTAGGAAGTTGCTATGTGTCAATATTTACATGGGATGAGTGCGTGTACAACATTAGCGGGTACCGATTACGAGGACAGAATTGTGGTAAGGTAAGGAGGCCAATTACGTACATACAATCCAGGTTGAAAAATGAAAAGCAAAATTACCGCAAAATGTCTTCTAAAATACGCAACATAATGATACGTTAGATTTTATTGACGATGAACTTCTGCAATGTGACACAACAATACATTTTTGTTTCATACCTATCATTCAAATGTTTTACCTAAATCTAACAACTACTGCATCTGATCACAAGACGACGATTTCTGTGGGGGGGGGGGTTGAAAAGCAAAATTGCCTCAAAACGTCTACTAAAATACGCAACATAATGATAAATTAGATTTTATTGACGATGAACTTCTGCAATGTGACACAACAATAAATTTTTTTGGTTTCATATAGCAGCTCTCCTATCATTCAAATGTTTTCACTAAATCTAACAACTACTGCATCTGATCACAAGACGACGATTTCTGTGTTGGGCACTTCAAAAATAATATTAAGTTCTGTGGAATTTGTTGTAACATCTGGTAAGTCAGCAAATGTGGGTTCAAAATTTTTTAACTGGCAGTCCGGGAAAAGGCTTGACTCCGATGTAAACCGGTCTAGCATTTTTAAAACGCAATGTATCCTGAAGAGGGGGGGGGGGGGGGGGGGGGGGGGGGGGGGGGGGGGGGGGGGGGGGGGGGGGGGTTTTAAACTTGGATGAGGCCCGGAGTTGTACGTTATGAGTCCTTGCCAAAAAAATCGTATTATTCAAACATTTACTACAAGTTCAAGTAAAGCTTTTTGGGGTTTATTTGACATTATTTGTAGACAAAGCTTTTAACAATAAAAGTTAGAAACCGGTATGATAGTACAAAACTGCCTAAACGTGTTTTTCTAGAAACATGTTTTGCAAAAGACGCACCATGTGGTGGTTGTGGTGCAGGTCAGTTGATTGAAATCGAACCAGGCACAACTCAGACGTGTTCATGCGAAGGAGACGGAAACTGCACATCTTATTGTTACTATATTGGGGATTGGAACATTAGTTGCAACAAACCAAATTCCACAGGTAGTGTCTTGAATTTTATTTCGGAATGTCACCCATTGTTTTACTTTTTACCTTTACATATTGTTTTACTTTCATAGAACAATGTTACACAAACAACATAACTTGTGAGGGATGTAATATCACTATGAATCAAGTTACTGATATAAATCAAACCGTTGAATTTTCCTGTCTCAGTAGCACTGGATCAGCAGTTTGCCTTGCAACTGGAATCTGGAATGAAACCTGTCCGGGTTGGTGCGTGTGATATATTGTTATCGTTAATGTTTATGAGTTATAACACAATGTAAAAGCTCATCCCAATATCCAAAAACAAACTAACGGTTTTCGCATGTTTTTGATATGTGTTTATAACAGCCTTTATAAAATCCAGTGGTTAACTTATGTTTTAACTTTATTGCAAAACAATCTTGTTTGTAGTGGGAAACAACTGCTTAAAAACAAGAGAAAGTAAAATGCCAGGGAGGTAGCCCCCACTTCCGAACGTTGTGTAATGCTTGGTTTCTAAACAGATTAGCTTACGCAGATGGATGAAAAAAACGTTTCTGAAACCTTTCAAATTATTTCGGTCTGTCTGAGTTGAGTTAATTGAGTTAATTCGCTTGGCAAAAGAACACATTGCGACACAACTGCACTAAATCAATCACCAAGCTGGAAATAGCTGCGCAACGTTGACACGTTATGGAGCGCATAAAAATGTTGGGCACAATTGTTGGTTGAGAGTCAAAACGCTTATCTTAATACTATGTTAAAAATAGTTACATGCAGTTTTACAAAAGTACAAAGTCGTAGAGCCCTAAATGTTTTAATTTAACTATGACTACAAAGGTTTTAATAGAGTAGTGTTTGATAAACATTGTTGCAAAATACTTACACCTCTAATTTAACACGAATTGCAACATTCTAGCGTTATATAGTTGCAACTATTTGGTAAATCCGTAGTGTTAGAAAGCCTGTAAATGATTTGCATTTGAAATATTTGCTAAGCACAAAACAAATTTCAATGGCATTTTCGTTATTCTTTTGGGTATAATCCAGTAGTTCTCAAACTGTGCGTCGCGACGCCCTGGTGCGTCGTTTCAATTTTACAAGGGCGTCGCAGAATAATTCCGTTTCGTGGCTTTTTGTTGTTGTATCAATAAACACAACTTTAATTTTGTCTCATTAACTTTTATTTGCTGGTGCGTCACAAGTCCAGAAAACTTTTCCAAAGGCGTCGCAACAGAAAAAAGTTTGAGAACCACTGTAATCTATGATCTTTTTTGTTTCAGTGGAGTGTCCAAGACCTGAGTCAGTTCCTTGCGGTGGCTAAAGTGAAGAGTGTAGTTTTCCTGAAGGTGACAACGTTCACTTAGGCCAAACTGTTCAACTGCACTGCCCAGTCGGTTGCAATGGAACTGCCACAGCACATTGTTTGGCCAATGGAAATTTTGAAACGTCAAATTGTACCGAAGGTAATAGTTTGCATGAACGAAAACACATTTTTTCTACATGAGGTAAAATTTGTCTAAATATTCGATATGTCTTGTCACTTGACATATCGAATATTGAGGCATTTTTTGGCCTTCTGGACGTTCATGTTGTTGATAATTGGAATTTTTTTGTTTTTTTGTTTTAGGGGGTGGAAGAGGAAAGCCTTTTACAGCCGGAGCAGTTGCTGGAATAATAATGGGATGTGTAGTAGGGTGTTGTATGATTGCGGGGTCGATTTATTGTGTTTATTTCTATGTGCATCTATCACACGACAACTAAAAGCTTTTAATTGTGTTTGTAATTTCAAGTAATCTCAAAAATTTTTGATGAAGAAAATAACTGCCTATTTGCTGAAACGACTGAACAATAACGTAGGGGGGGGGGGTCGCTTTCAATTACTTGGGTGCTACATTTCCGATTACATTTTTACAACAACCTTGTACAATGTTCCAGATGTGCACAATTATAATTTAAATAAACGTTACTGTTGAATTACGGTGGGGGGGGGGGGGGGGGGGGGGGGGGGGGGGGGGGGGGGGGGGGGGGGGGGGGGGGGGGGGATTATCTCATTGGAGAAAATTGTTAAGTTTTGTTTGATTTATTATTTACTGCTGTCAACCGAACATTTGTTACGATATATGACACAAATGTTTTTGGGCAACAGTTTATTGATTTTCACACTTGACTTTCTACTACTCATGCAGATTTTTCTATGTCCTAAAGTAATTCGATCATCAAGCAGCAGCGGAAAAAATCGTTTTTGATAATGTTTTTTTTTTGGGGGGGGGGGTCAGCAAATGTGGGTTCAAAATTTTTTAACTGACAGTCCGTAAAACGGCTTGACACCGATGTAAACCGGTCTAGCATTTTTAAAACGCAATGTATCCTGAAGAGATTTTAAACTTGGATGAGACCCGGAGTTGTACGATGAGTCCTTGCCAAAACCATCGTACTTATTCAAACATATACTACAAGTTCAAGTAAAGCTTTTTGGGGTTCATTTGACATTATTTGTTGACAAAGATTTTAACAATAAAAGTTAGAAACCGGTATGATAGTACAAAACTGCCTAAACGTGTTTTTCTAGAAACGTGTTTTGCAAATGACGCACCATGTGGTGGTTGTGGTCAGTTGTCGGAAATCGAACCTGGCACAATTCTGACATGTTCCTGCGAAGAAGACGGTAACTGCGCATCTTATTGTCACTATACAGGGGATTGGAGCATTAGTTGCAACGAATCAAACACAAGAGGTGCTGACTTGCCTCAAACTTGGACTTTTATAATGCAATGGCTACCCATTCTTATCATTTTATTTTTACAAATTGTTTCACTTTACAGAACAGTGCAACACAAATAACATAACATGTGAGGGATGCAATATCACTATGAATCAAGTTGCTGATATAAACCAAACCGTTGAATTTTCCTGTCTCAGTGGCACTGGATCAGCAGTCTGCCTTGAAACTGGAATCTGGGATGAAACCTGTCCAGGTTGGTGCGTGTGATATTATTGTTATCGTTAATGTTTATGAATTATAACACTATGTAAAAGTTCATCCCAATACTCCAAAACCAACTAACGGTTTTCGCATGTTTTTGGTATGTGTTTGTAACAGCCTGTGTATAATTCACTTTTTTGTAAACAATCTTGGGAGGTAGCGCCCCCTTCTGGTTGTTTTGTAATGCTGCGACACAATTGCACTACAACATTCACCAAGCCGGAAGTAGTTGCGCAAGGTTGAACGTTTATCTGCAGTATGTTATAAATAGTTACATGTAGTTTTACAAAAGCACAAAGTCGTAGAGCCCTAAATGTTTTAATTGACTATGACCACACAAGTTTAAATAGAGTAGTGTTTGATAAACATTGTTGCAAAATACTTACACCTCTAATTTAACACGAATTGCAAAATTCTAGCGTTATATAGTTGGAACTATTTGGTAAATCCGTAGTGTTAGAAAGCTAGCAAAAGACTTGCATTTAAAATATTTGCTAAGGGCAAAAAAATTTCAATGCCATTTTCATTATTCTTTTCGGTATTATCTATAATATTTTTTGTTTTAGTGGAGTGTCCAAGACCTGAGTCAGTCCCTTGCGGCTGCGAAAGTGAAGAGTGTAGTTTTCCTGAAGGCGACAATGTCCAATTTAATCAAATTGTTCAACTGTACTGCCCAGTCAGTTGCAATGGAACTGCTACAGCACGCTGTTTGGCCGATGGAAATTTTGAAACATCAAATTGTACCGAAGGTATTGTTGTAGTTTGCATGAACGAAAACATTTTTTTTTTCCATGTGAGGTAAATTTGCCTGAATATTCGATATGTCTTGTCTGTCAAATCCAGGCATTTTTGGCCATCTAAACGTTCATGTTGTTGGTAATTAGAATTTGGTTTTTGTAATTTCCTTAAAGATTGCAGCATCTGTTGGTGGAGCTGCGAACGTGGGAACTAAAATAGCAGAGGTTAATCAAAATAACATAACAAACGAACTTAGTACTTTAATGAGCTTTAATGAGACGCTATCTACCATGATTAGGCACATGTTTTTGATTTGCGTTCCCCGCTAGCAGTTTTACTTATTAACATGGAAAATGGGAAACAATGTCAGCACCTATCTCACAAAATAAATGTCCTAAAACTGCAGCCAAAAGAGGCAGCACGAAGAGACGGGGTACTAAAAAAATTTGGTACCTGCGGAACTTTTTTTTGCACGCCCCAATTTAATGCGATTAGAGTTAAAAACGTTACCACATACAACGTTCAATTTTTACAGTTGTGTATTATTTTATTGTAGCAAATTTACGAACGCCAGTTTATACGACTTGTTTTTAAGCAACTTGTAATATCATAGTACACAGACTGTTTACTTCCATGTTATAACAACAATGTAGACTCGTTTTTTCAAGTGAATCTATATTGTGTTTTTTCTCTATGTTTCTTTCTTGGTATTGCCATGCAACTTTATTGATGACCCTAAACTTATATCGGTTATGTCTTTGATAAGAATATCGACAGTGAGAGCGGTTTAATTGCCTTTCTTGTTTTAGGGGGCGGAAGAAAAAATCCGTTGACTGTCGGAGCAGCTGCTGGAATAGTAGTGGGATGTGTAGTAGGGTGTTGTATGATTGCAGGGTCGATTTATTGTTGCTGCTGTATTGAAAGGAAATTACCTTGTATACTTTGTTATACCTAGCGAGGTATTTCATTAAATACCTTAACGAGGTATTTCATTAAATATACAAATCTCACGTTTGAGGAAAAACAGAAAACGTAAGTGCATTCATAACAGTTTAATCACTTAAATTTTGACCAACTTTCTGGTCTCAGCAAAGTTTCTGAACCAAGTAAACTGTGTTCATGTTTATCTATCACGCGACAACTAAAAGCATTTGAATGTGTTTGTAATTTTAAATACAAATAATCTCAAAAGTTTTAATGCAGAAAATACCTGTAAATTTGCCGAAACGACTGAACAATAACGTATGTCGCTTTTAAGCACTTGGCTGTTACATTTCGGATAACAAAAACCTTGTATAATGTTCCAGATGTGCACAATTATAATTTGAATAAACGTTACTGTTGAATTACTGTGACCATATCTCAATAGAAAAGTTTCGTCTCATTTATTATTTACCGCTGTGAGTCGAACATTTGTTACGATACATAACACAGTTTTTGGGCAACAGTTCATTGATTTTCTCACTTCATTTTTTACTACTCATGCAGATTTTTCTATGTCCTTAAGTAATGCGATCATCAAGCTGTAGCGGAAAAAAAGGGGGGGGGGGGGGGGGGGGGGGGGGGGGGGGGGGGGGATAATGTTTTTTCTTAATTTTTTATTCCAAAATATAATCTTAAAGACAAACAATAAACCATCGAGCGTGTACCACCGGCTACTTCTTTCTTTATAAGAAGGACGATTATTTTTTTGACCTGAAAAACAAAAAATCCTGAGTTAAACATTGAAAATGTTGACAAGTTTTGACATTAAAAGCCTTTTTTTAGAAATTTTCCTATATTAAAAAAACTTTTTCACAAATTTTGACATTAAAGAACTTTTTTCATTAAAGAACTGGCAAACTAAGGCAAATTAAAAAATAGATAATTGATGTTGCTGCTACGATACGTGATACAACATAATGCTTATATTTTGCAAAAACGACGTTACAAACCGTAAGATACTAAAATTTTCCACAAACCGAATTGCAGCCCCATATTCAATTAAAATTACTAGCGAGGTGTCTTCCAAAACTGTGAAGACTTGCTGTCACTTATAATTATACAATGTAAACGGTGGTGGTGTTTACATGTATTTAACAACGAATATATGTCTAAAAAGAGCAATTACCAAACTTCGGTCACTAAACTTTAAAAACGTTTGTCACTAAGTGTCGCACTTAAGCAGTTAAAAGCCTAACGTAGCTAGGATAACCCAGGATAGGCAGGAACTTGGCCGAACGGTCTGGCGCGCCTGACCCATATACAGACGGGGGGGGGGCGATTATTTTTTGACCTGAAAAACGAAAAATCCCGAGTTAAATATTGAAAATGTTGACAAGTTTTGACATTAAAAAAACTTTTTTTTACAAATTTTTCCATTAAAAAACTTTTTCGCAAATTTTGACATTAAAGAATTTTTTTGGGCAAATTTAGGCTAATTAGAAAATAGATAATTGATGTTGCTGCTACGATACGTCATACAACATTGGGCTTATATTTTGCAAAAACAACGTTAAAAAACCTTAAGAAACTAAAATGTTCACCAAACCAAATTGCAGTCCAATATTCAATTAAAATTACTGACGAGGTGTCTTCTACAACAGTGAAGACTTGCTGTCACTGATACAATGCAAACGGTGGTGGTGTTTATTTAGCAACGAATAT
>QLIY01001330.1:0-42344 GCA_003260075.1 Phallusia mammillata | reverse complement strand
CTCAATAAACAACTAAAATTTCTAACCTTTCGAAACTGTGAATTATCTAAAAGAGGTATAAAAGTATTAACCAGTTTGTTTAATCAACCCGAAATACTGAATTTCTACGTCTGCGGTCAGAAAGGTTTCCAAACGTATTTTCCGCTTTCAGCAAACCAGGCAGATGATTGTCATTTCCCAAGCCCCGCACGTCAGCAAGACTTCCTGTTACGCATAATCAAACTGTTATCAATATTTGTTCCGCTGTTTACATTCTCGGGCGAAATTAATACGCAAATTAATTTCTGTGCACAAAATATTTACGCCAAATGCCGCAGAAATGATGGCTAATACTTTTTAAAGCAAAAAATATTTTTGTAAGTTTTTGTGGTAGGCAACTAGATTAAACTCAAAACACAGTTTGCAAACCGATTGTTGATTGCAGCAAAAATTTTGCAGCTCGAACTGACATTGATCACAAAAATAAATTTCCAGGAATCCCGCTATTGGTGACATTGATTGACGTTTCCTCAGCAGTAATTGCACACAAAAAATTCCAAATCCATTTTATTTTATTTAAACGCATGTGTTATTAATAGAACATTAAAATAAAACTGATGCAAAATATAATAAAATACAACCAAGATTTCACAATTTAAACGCAAATCATAAGATTTTTCTAGAATTAAATGGAGACAATTTTAACAGCTTTTTATCTTATTTGGAACATGTTCTCAATTTTGAACCGGTTAAATCATTTTAAGCACGATTTTTTGTTGCGCAATACGAACACCTGTGACATCACAAATAGGTTGTTTGAAGCACAATTTCGTTTTTACAGGTTCAATGCTTTTTGCTTTTGTTCATGCCCCAACTAACAACGCGTGGGAGTTTAGTTCGCAAATTGAACAAATCACAACCAAGCACAAACAAACGTTCCAGGTTTCGTCCTTCACTGCTCTACAAACCAGTCGTTGCCAAGAAAACAAAAGTGCAAGTATTTTAGTGGTGGTTTGTATAGCACAAATGTTTTTATAAAATGGCCCCGTTGCTTTCAGCCTACAACAGGGCTACTCAAATGGCGGCCCGCGGTCCAAATCCGGCCCTTTGGGNGGATTTGGACCCCGACGGTTTTTTGATTGCGGCCACATTCGCTATATTGTGTGTTAAAGTTCATGATAGTTGCTATGTAGCGACAGTTAACGCGAGTCTGCAGAGCGATTCGCGGAGTACTGCTAGGAGCATGAAGTATTTCCAAACTCCAATACACTATTAACAAAACGGCGATTGTTTGCGCACAATTGTGAACTGAAAATTGAATTATTATACCTGAGATTAGGAAGTAATCCAGCAAAACTAGATAAACTGTTTTGTATGTCGTCGTGCCAAAACTTAATTTATGGTCAGTGCCTAATTCAAGCGTTTGTTTTGATGACAGAAACATTCGGCTTAAGAAATGCGTTAATTTTGTATCACGATTTTCCGCATTACCCTTAACCAAAGTTGGCTAAGACATGTTGCATTACTTACAGATGTGTCCGGAACTTTGGCATTTTTTCCTTTTCTATCTGGACCTTTCACAAAACTAATTGAGTAGCCCTGGCCTACAAGGTTGGAAACCAGCATTCTAAAAACTGCTTGGCTTAAGGCGCAGTGTTTCAGCTCAGGGGCGCACTCGAGTGGCCCAGCATGGCATGTTCCTCTTGTAAATTGCAGACTTTGCATAAACTATGAAGCGGTTTTTACCATCGAATTCAAGCCACAACATCACCAGAGTTTGTTTCGACTGTGTAACCCTTTTTATTACTTTTATACCCAACCATATCCAGGTAGATTAGAGATCATTCGTTATCGAGCGGTGTTTTCGTTGCGTTGTGACTTGTGACGTGTTTGCATTTAGTTCTTTTCTCCTTTGTTTATCCTGCACTGTACCAGGCGCATTCAGTGTTATTTACCCTGATGAAGGCGACCTGTATAGGACGTCGAAACGTCGGAATAAAAATACAACTGCCAGAAGAGCTCTATAAACTTGACATGTCCGTGTAACTTAGCGGTTTCAATACAGAGGTTTGCAAGCGATTTTATGGGGACCGTCGGAGCGTTTCTGCAAACATATTTCACATCACAGTAATGATTATTTACGTGTAAATTAATGCGAAAGAGTCTATTGTGCCGCGCAAAACTCAATCTAAGCTCATCCACTGGCAAATTAATTTTGTCCAAATTGACGTGTAGTTGACAGCAGGATTTTGTCGTTTTAGGTTAATCAAGGTTAAAATTTAAGGATAGAAGTGACCTCAATGAATCAATTTTATCTCGACAACATGGATTGACTCCGCTCACAGCGCTGGTCCCAAAAGAAAATTTAATTTGAAACCGACTGACCCTGATTACAGAACAGCATTGTATCAACATGGCAACCGCTTGAAGAGTCCAGTTCCACGGTCTGAGCCAGGAAAATCCACTGGTTTTGTTTGTTTATTTTCAACCTTGGTGGGCGGACAACGCCTGAATGCACACAATGAGTCCGCCGTCGAGCTCCCTGTTTTATTGCAAGTCCGTTGATCATTTTTTATTTGATGTTTTCGAGTTCAACCCATCGGGAACCACTGGGTTGGAGCAATGCCGCTCAAGATTCTTGCTCAGAGAAACGCAAGCGACCGAGATGGGTTTAGAACCCACGACCTTCTGAACACAAAGCGGTGCGCTCGGCCATCTTGGCGACAATTTGTGTTAGTTTGATGTAATTGTGTAAAATGTGTTTCAGTCAAATACAGTTGCTGCGTTAACAAACTTTTAGTTAAATATTTCCGCCGACACTTTTCAGTTATGTTAGAATAGAGTTTCGCTTGGTGTAAGAAAACCTAGCGACACAATTGCACTGCACCAATCACCACAAGAAAATAGCTGCGCAACGTTTAATCAACGATGGACCCAAGATTCTGTTGACTGAAAATTCTTTAAAGATTAGGACATTTTGACGACGTCCAGTTTCGGTTTCAAACCCTTTGAGGCAAGTTCAAAACGTTGCTGGTTGAAAATATCATTGTGTCAACCTCGTGGTTGGACGCACTGCAGCTAAATCGGTCGGGTTAAGATTTTATTGCAGACAAGTTATGCACAACATATAATTTACTGCTTTGGGGCAAAAAAACAAACACATGCATTACATAAATGTGTAGAAACAATATACGTTTGAACAAAAATTAATGACATAATGTCCTACTGGTCTCTAAACACAATCCCAAAGGTAGAAACTAAATGTAAGACCTGTTACAGTTGACACAAAAGAAGAATATTAAAGTAAAAATTAATATTCACTTTCAATAAGGGCCAAGTTGCTACAAAATTTGCGATTTCATCAACAAAAGTAAATCAAGTAAAAAATCATTTGACTTTAGTTGGTAAAGGTTGGAAAGGCATTGNGTTGAAACAGTGTGGTTAAATTGTCTGTAATGCCGTACTTTGAAGTGAGGTGTATGGAGTAAAGAGCCTCTGCAAAATGTATCAGAAGTGCACAGTGATATATAACCTGTATAGCTGAGGGGTAAGTGTAGACAAGTAACCGGTAGAGAGCACCCACAGGTCCCATGTGTTTGTCCGGGACAGATTGAGGCCTGTAACATCCACAATGACATAAAAACATTCCTGCAAGAACCAGAAACATCCACAAAATATGTGGAGACTTGAAAAATGTTGCTGATTCCAGTTTTGTCATCTTTGATTTTTTTATGTTTAATACATTTTTAGGATAGTCTAAAATATTTTACAAAGACCTGAATACAAAATTACACCAGTTATATTGTGACAAATGTTTAGTACCACTCACATATATTGCTGATAAAAAGCGGCATGCTTTGTTGATTATTGTTTGTTTTTTAATATTGAATAATTGCTAAACATTTAAAGAGCAGTATAATGGTGATGAAACATATTAATGATAGCATGTTATAAGTATGTCAGTTAATGTATTATAATCATACATATCCATATGGTTGCTTAAAAACAAATTTATACACCACTAAATTGAATATACTGTGCCACAAATGTTAATACCAAATACTGCATAATAATTGCAATAAAGAAATGGAACTGAAAAGTTGTTTTGAAACTGGAGCAACATTTTCAATTTAAAATATTTTAAAAAGAGATGAGAGCATTTAAAATGTGTGTGCTAAAAAAATTTAAAACAACTAAAATTGATTAAAAAAATTAAGTGCTGTTAAATGGATTTCAACACATAGATTAATAAAGAAATATAGAAAGTGCATAAAAACATCTAATTCACTTTTGTAGCATTTTGAAAAGCCAAAGTTATTGAATGGTAGCCAACAACTTTAATATAAATTGTAGCCGTGAAATATATATAATCTGCACAGGATTAAAAGCAGTTTTTTTTACCATTGACATTCTATAGTTCATAAGTTTTCTATTACTAAGTTGACAATGTACTCAAGAGTAAACATAAAACTAAACAATAACTCAACGAGGCAGGAAATTTGACATGGAAGTAATTAACA
The DNA here is from genome assembly GCA_003260075.1 of Phallusia mammillata. Taxonomy (NCBI): domain Eukaryota; kingdom Metazoa; phylum Chordata; class Ascidiacea; order Phlebobranchia; family Ascidiidae; genus Phallusia; species Phallusia mammillata. The sequence continues at coordinate 37,845 of QLIY01001330.1, read as the reverse complement.
ATACAACACAGGTTTGGTGGGTCCAATAATAATGAATAATTAATCACAAATATCTGAAACATGATTTACACACACTGATCCAGTCTTCGTTGGTGGTTAAGTTTACTCTTGTTTTTTAAATTTTTTTTTCAACAACATCCATGAAGAAAATCCACAAACTAGGGTCTGCAAAAACCACTTTATCTTGGCTACTGTGTCTGTGATGCCGTATCGGTTTGTCAGATGTAGAGTGTAAAAAGCCCCCCCCCCGAATAACTAATGCCACTTGATAAGTAACTCTTGTACCCCACGGATGTTGGTAAGCCAACCATCGATAAAATGGTCCGACAGGGCCCATGTACTGATCTGGCATTGCTTTCTGGTTGTAACTTGCAAAATGAAGCAATGCAAACAACGAAATTGATGCAATCCATATCAAAAGTGACACACTTCTGAAATACGCAGCAGATGATTTGCCGTTAGCCATGTTTAAATTTTTTTTGTTAACAGTTTTACTGAAACCTAAAAAACAAGTTTGCATGTTTAGCAAAAGGTTTTGCTACAAGTTTGCTGGTTACAAAAAATGACAAAATTCAGTTTAACAAAGTTGTAAAAAATGCAACAGACATTAAATAACTTAGCTGCACAACACAAATTTCAAGATTACTTCTTGAATTTAAGACACATGGTAGTGAGAAAAACATAGTACAAAGTAAGTATGTACAAAAAAGGTGTTGCCAGTCAAAAGACTCTCAGAAGATTGTTTACAAACAACTGTCCAGTACCAAGGAACACTTTACACTAACTTAATTTAATCATAAACATTACTGCCAAAGTACTTGTATATAGAGTGCAACCTGCACTGATGATGACAACAGCGATTGATAAAACATCTGTATAATTTATTCTATATACACCAGTACGTTGGTGGTTATGTCCAAGATTAAATCATCCAGTACCATGTTTACAGCATTTGCTTTTGGCCTGAAACACTAAACCTAACACAGAATTTGTACCAAGTCACAATCTGTTTATAGCAGATAGGTTTAAATAATTCCTACTTGAGTGCAATCATTCTGAGGACAAATCCGCTTTTTAGCCAATTGGTAGCTGTGCTTCTAGATTAGGCACCAGCACACATTTACAAATGTTCAGAACAGAGTAGTGGGGATGACCAAATAATCCATAGTTTTGATGGTGACAAAAGTTCCATTAAGTCTTGTTTGTGATTCGTCAACCTCAGTGTCGTAATTCTGATCTCAAATCCAACCTCTTTTCGACCACAGGTAAATAGCTCAACCAAGGTCAATTGACAGTTTCAATCATCAAGGTCAAGGTCATCCATGTGCACAACGACCTCATCTTCGTCATTGTCCGATGTTTCTTCATGTTGAAAGTCTGTTACTCCTTCAGGGTGGGCTTGTGTGTGTGAATGAGAATTTTCCATTGTTAAACCACCACCACCACCACCACCGTATTTTGCCAGAAGTCGCTCGGCTGCCAGCTCAGCTTGTTGCTTCTAATAAAGGAATTTTCCAATTAAATTCTTGTTGTTTCTAAACCTGAGTACTTAGGGCAGTCAAAGCTAGTAAATAGCAAACTGGTTAATCACAAATTTCGCTTGATGGGTTGGGATTGTAAATCATAAAACTTATTAGTCATGAAGAAAAACTGGTTAATTTCATGAAAACTATTGCAACAATCATGTACACTCAACCACATTTATCTGTGTCTTTGCCATGACATTTTGCAAAGCTTGGTTTAGTTATTTTCTGTGACATTCTGTTTTCTGTAGAAGTATAATGTAGCAACTCATATTTACAAACATATTTCTGTTTGGTTCAATGTTTAGAATAAAATAAAAGTCACCTTCACAATAGCTTGTTGCTGCATATGAAGCGTTCTGCATTCATCAACAGAAATCAACTTTGTCAGTTTTCCTAGTGATGGAGATTTAGGGCTCAGAATTTGTTCTAAAACAACAACAACATATTTCTCAAACTTTATCAAATTAAAATCCCATCTACACATTTGTCACAGTCTGTTTAATAACTGGTTTTGGGGGGGGGGGGGGGGGGGGGGGGGGGGGGGGGGGGGGGGGGGGGGGGGGGGGTAAAACGGACCTTCATGGATCGACATTTCAGTGAATCCTCTTTCCACAATTTTCAGTTCATCCACAGGGGGGGGGGCACGCATTTAGATAATTGCTCAAAACTCTACAAGAACAAGCATGTGCATAACTCAAAGTCCAAACGTGAAAGTAAATAATTACGCAAAAAAATTTTGAAACATAAAGGCTTACAATGCCGGAAACATGCAAACACCAAAAAAGTGATTAAGTTGCAACAGTTTAAAAGCATTTCAATTTTTATGCAAAATCTCATTTGTAGCAAATTCACCTGTAACAGGGCTTTCTGCTGTCGTTGTTGGTGCAGAAAGTTTAATTTGGGAAACACTGTTTTCCCCCAGATGTTGAGATTCCTTCTCTAACTGTCTACAAACACAAATTCACAACCAGAGTTAACAAACCATTCAAATGACAATAGGCCATCACTATTCTAACCATCTAATTTGTGCTAAAGATAAAACTAAAGAAACAAACAACTTAATTTCACAGTTAAGCATGTGTGGTATATTTTTAATTAGTTTGTGTATTTTATATTGTAAACACATTTTGCACACAAAAAGTGTGCCATTAAGCTGCCTGTTTTCTTGTAAGTTCGTTTAATCATTTCTTATATGTTTTAACTTTACAAAGTTGTAACTTCAAATTAGTTCAACCAATAAAATTCCACTGAGTTAGAGCAACGACCCAAAGTTTCTTGCCCAGAGAAACACAAATTGCCTATTGGATTTTAAGTAGATTGATACAGCGATGTAAAGTATAGAAACATTGCAATACCTGTTTAAAACAAACTTAGATTTTGATTGTTTGGCGTTTGCTTGTTTCACAACATCGTAAAACGGACCTTCATGGATCGACATTTCAGTGAATCCTCTTTCCACAATTTTCAGTTCATCCACATTCATTTTCTAAAACCAAGTTATATTTAAGCAGCAATGCAACCTCAACACATGTAGTATGAAATTTGTACCTTGGCATCACCACTTTCAAAACTATTTTGTGTTTCCAACATTTCTTCATCCTTGGCTGATGAATCATATTCATTTTCCTGTCAGTTAACAGTGAATAAAAAAATTACACCACAATCATATCGGCGATACCCATAAACATAACTTACATTTTCAACAGCCATTGTACAGGTTTGCAATTCCACATTGCTGTTGCTTTCTGCATCAATTTCTTGCAATCTTGTTTTCAATTGTGAAGCTTTTGGGGGGGGGGTACCGCCGGTATCCATAAACATAACTTACATTTTCAACAGTCATTGTACAGGTTTGCAATTCCACATTGCTGTTACGTTCTGCATCGATTTCTTGCAATCTTGTTTTCAATTGTGAAGCATTTATTTCAATCTTTTTGCCTCCATCAGGTAATTTTGACATAAACTGTGGGGGGGGGGCATCTTGCCACCAGCTCCACTGATTGGACCTTAAAGGTCGAAACAGTGTACACTGCCTTTATCTTATTTATCATTTATTGGCTTGGTGCTTTTATATTAATAGTATGCTGATCATTTTAACAAGAACAGCATTTTGATCAATACTGTTAGTAAAAACAAAACAACTAATGACAAAAAGTGAAAAAATTAATGTACTTGTTTGCCAGAAGTTTTTCTTGTCGTTCCAATAGTTCCACAATTTCAGTTCGTGTTTTAGTTTTAATGTCGACTTGGTAACTTTCGTTGACCGGATGTTGAATGGCTGATAATAAACTTTGGCCGTGTAAAAAGTTTGGGTTCCTGTGGCCATCATTTGGACGCTCCATCATTTTGACCAGCCGGAGCTTGTTTAAATCTTTTACAATTTACAGCATGTGTTGAAGTTATAATTTTTTTGCAACACGACCACAAAATTCAGTTTCACATCTACCAAAGGGAAATACCCCAAAATCAGCAGCTCCCCCACCAGTAAACTTTTTTTTGACAATATTTTTAATTTAACACAACTTTTTTACTAATGCCGCACCGATTTTTGTGTTTTAAAACGTATGTAACTTTACAAAAATTAATAAATTATATCATTTTTAAATGGGGTATTTGGGTGGTAAGTTTTAACATATTTATTACCACAAGCATTACCAGAAATCGTAAAAAGCAACAAAAAGTGACACGCTAATGTTATGACAATTTGCGTCATGTTTCTGTCTAATTAATGGATTTTAATTTATTTTTTATTGTTTTTCTAACTTTTAGGAATAAACCACAACATAAGAGACTGTTATATGAGAAAAATATTTGCTTGTATTTGTTTATGACGCAAGAAGCAGCTTCGAAAGTTTCTAGTACGAAAATGTTTGGCGACATTATTAAAGCATCGCTGTCACGTACTTTGCGTTCCAACAGCTGCTGAAATTTCCGGTCTGCCACGGCTTTATCCTCAAAGCGTGCGTTGATTGCAACTACGCCATGTGGAATTGGAGATTGGCAACTGACTGTAACGTTTTCTTTTTCTCTACAAGCTGAAACTCAGTTCCTGGTCAGTTATTCTTTGTATTTAGTGGACACTGGACAGTATGTGATTTTTTTCAGTTTTTAAACGGTTTATGTTAAAAATTTGCAGATTTTGCATATGTAGCAATTGCTTTAATATTGTGCTTTAATTTCAATTTTTTATGTATTAAAATACTCATAAGGCCAATAAAGAATTATTGTACTGTACTTTTTATATACACCCTAATGTTTTCTACTATTTTCTGAATAGTTTCTATTTGTTTGTAACAAGAATTTGTTCAATAGTTTTCTTGTAAAATGGATCCTATTACTGGTTTGAAGTCTGCCCCTCTTGATGAGCGTCTAAAATATTTCGATCAAGAATTACGAAAACTTTACAAGTCTTGCAAAGCTGGAGGTTATGATGCGGACAAAATCCGAGAAACAGCATTACCTGTGATGCATGCTGCTCGGAGAGGATCATGGAAAACTAGAGCAAAGCGGTCATTGATAGTTGTTGCTGCTCTTTGTGTGTTTGCGTCATTGTTTGCCTTTCCACCAACTTTTTACATGATCCGGGTTGCAACGAAAAAGTTTATGGTCAGCGCAGTAAGTTCAGTTTTATACAAAATCAATTTTAAGGAAGTTATTATCTCTGTTTGTGCATTTTTTTATCACCATTTAATTGCTTTTATCTTTTTACTTTGTGTCACCTCCTTTTTTATCGTTGTGGGGCACCTAGGTGCATGCCTTCTGTTGCTTTAAAAGCTAGATTTGATTTCTGACGACATAATGATGAAAAAAGTAATTGTCGAAACATAGTCAAGCTTTATACACAAATACTGATGGCATAGACATGTTGCGGTAATTTGAGTAAGTAATTTGAGTTTTGTGGTAATTTGAGTAACAAATTTTAAAACTTTTTGTCTGTAGCAAAAGCAAAGCTTACAATACAAAGTGTATAGTAAAGAGGCGAATGTTGATCTTTTGAACATTTGTGTTGTTTTTTAGTCTTTTGAGAGTTGACCAAAAAATCAATGTTTTTAGGTTTTGCCATACTATGACTGGACTTGGCCGTTCATGGCAGATTGTGTGATTGACAATCCTTACTACATGCCAGAAGATGATTCCTTAACAGAACAGGATTGTGAGGTTAGATACAATAAACATTTATAATCACTTATTGGTGGGAAGAGGTTGAACTTTAAAAAACAAAAATATTATCGCACAAAAACGTTTCATTCACTTTTTTGTGATCTTTTAAAAAGCTTTATTTATTAAAAAGTACTACTTTTTACTTTTTAAACCCTTTTTTCCCACATAACCAACTGAATGACTCGTACATATTTACCAATTAGTTAAATATCACCACTCCCAGAGCAATAAGCATTTTAAATCATAAGAACTGATCCAAAATGGCAACAACATTTATTAACAAAAAATCTTTTGATGTTCAGGGAATTGATCCTTAGTTTATATATATCCTAAGTATATATATATTGCAAAAATCGATTTATTTTTCAGGTGTGCCAGGATATCAAGGCACTGGAAGTGAAGAAGAATGTTTCCACTGACTCTATGGTTCAGGATATATTCGATATGATCCCCACACTGGTCGGCGATTCCATGGATGACTGGAGGGCAATGACTGATCATTTGACCTTCGATGACTTTGTGAAGGTTAGGATGACCTTGTCATTTTGTTACCATGGCAATGATACTGAATTAGTCTGTGACTTCAGTGTTAGATGTGTAAGGTTTGACTAAAATCCTGATTTGACCCAAATATTTTCATAGTGGTCTTGTGCTGAGGTGCACAACATGTGGTCTCCATCCCCCTCTGACTGGTTAAATTGTGGCCATACATGCATATTAGAACATATGTATGTATATTGGCAGTGGTTCACTGTACAGGCAATAATGACATATAGACATATACAATGGCTCATGCACTTTTTTCTTTTTTAGCTCAGTAGACACTTGGAGAGGTTAAATTAATGAATATAAAACTTACAAAAATGCATAAAAATATAAAAACAGTTTTGCTCCAATTTGGCAAATGCCTTAAACTTTACTCGACTTTACATAAAAACAACCCCAAAAAATTAATGAGACTTTCTGTTATTTTTTTGTATTTAGATTCATTTGAACAAGGACTTTATGATGAACGAGGAAAACTATTGTTCTCCCCGTGTTACTAGTGGATTTGCAATCCCAAATGTTACGACTCCGGCTCTCATGAAATATCTTGACGAGGAAAATAAATTGGGAAAAAAGACAAACTTCACTGCTACATGGTGAGTGACTTGCAGCAAATTTTGGGATGATTTTAAACTGAAAGCATGATAGAATCTATTTTTTCTTATAATTAAAATCTTTATTTAAATTTTCTGCGAATTATCTTTGAAACCACTGGTACGCAGTCATACTGTTAAATCGATGGATTAGTAAAACACCAGTTTGGGTAAATACAAAATGTACTCAAAAAGAGCAGTCTAATAGATTCTATTTGAATAAGACGGAAACTGACGATGCCCAAATAGGTGAAATTAATATTTCTGTTTCTGTAAATAAAACTTTACACTGACGCTGATCGTCTGCTGCGCTTTCAGAATATTTTTTGTATATTTGACAAGTGTAGACAGATCCGTCGGTCACCACCCAGTTACACAGGCCGATTCTTGTAGTCTGCTATGACATTACACTTACACCAGTTTGGGTTTTTAAAACCATGCTTAAATGGGATGTTGTGAGGTAAAGCTTCTTTTTGTAACTGTAAATTGTTTACAAAAGCTGGTAATGGCAGTTGGTAAAATAAGGATCTGTGATTGCCAATCCACCCATCTTTGTTTGTAAAAACAACTAACTTATTACAAAGTTTGCTCAATTGCATAAAAAGCCTGGTGAATTGGTATGCGCTTCATCTTTTTATCCCTTTCCTAAACACTACATGTGTAATTATAAATACAGTCTTACAATTATGTGTACACAGTGTTTTACATTTAAACAAATCAATTGATCCACAGACAACTTATATCACACATTATCTTTGATTTATGTCTTGTTTATTCCTCCCCAGGGTGAACTGTCATGTGGACACTTTTAAGGAAGTCCATCGTTTGTATTTCAAACCCTATTTTATTCCTGGAATGTGTGAACCAACGCAACATAAGAATTATGTTCTTATGGGAAGGAAAAGCGAAAACAAAACAAAAGCTCTATTTGTGAGTGAGAATTTACAAAAAAAAAAATAAGTAGCTTTAAAATAGTTTGTAAATGAAATCTTTTAAGCAAAAGAAACCTGCAAACACCAGTCTTCATTAAACATGAGTTGTAATTCAATTTTTTAGATGTTATTCTTTATCTATAATTATGTCTTTTATTTATTATTTAGTTATTTATCTATTTTATTAAGAATAATTGACGAAGCAACAGTGCTATTTTATTAATTTCATATTTATAATTTATTTTATTAATTTCATATTTATAATTTATTTTAATAATTTCATATTTATGTTTTTAGTTGAAGGAAAGATTTGGTGAGCTTGGAATTTGGGTTGCTCAAATTTATGGACAATTTGAAATGCTCATTCAACCAATCCCAGTTTGCAAAAAATCTTGCCAAAACCTGCGGTTCAATCTTACCGTTGGACAAGTTGGTATGTGACATAAAATTGTGTTGCTATTGTAAAAGTGTATGATGAAACTAAGTTTTTTTAACTAACTTGACCTTAAAATAGGATGGTGTTGTTTTTCTATTTAATGTTGTACAATCAAATGTAATGTTATTTTATTTAAAATATTTGACCGTACTACTGTACTTTGTTTTTTTTTAAACCTTTTTTTTTCCTTTTCAGTAAACATTCCCACAACACTGTACAACATTGCATTTCGACCGTCAACTGAAGAAGCATTGGCAATAGCAGTTGCATACAGTTACACTTAATTTATTTGTACCTTTTTAGTAGATAAGTTTTTATCTGACTGTCGCATGTAAATATTGTCCACTGTTGTATTTGTTTCGTCAATCAGTGCAATGCCCTGAGAGATTAAAAAAGATCTATTTGCTGTTTTATGTCATAACCCACACTTTATATCTTCCATGATTTTTTGACACGTGCAATACTTTGTAAAAATTGGTGAAATGTTCTTGAAAAGCACAATATGAAGATGCTATTGTACTAACCACTGTCAGCTCACACAAAACTTCCATTTTGTCGTTCACTGCCAACTTTGTCTTCATTTTGTGTCATTGACTTAAAGAATAAAGGGGGGGGGGACTCACACAAAACTTCCACTTTGTCACTCACTGCCAACTTTGTCTTCATTTTGTGTCATTGACTTAAAGAATAAAGAGATTGTTTGAATGAACATTCAGCTTTTTCCACATGGATCCTGGCTTCCTGTGTCTATTAAGTACTTCCTTCCATAGCTGTTAGGGCACAGCCTGGAACCCAAAAACTAACAAATGAACTCACTTAATAAATGATGATTAAGCTGCAGACAGTGCACACTGTTTTGACTTATATAATGCTCATCAGTGCAGCTGGTGAAAAGACATTGGTCATGTAGGCTGGTGATGCCAAATTACGGCACTCCAGTGGGGGGGGGGGAACAGGCTAAAAAGCCATGCCTCACCCATTCTGTTCGATGCCTGGGCATAAACCACCGAGATGACCGCACCAGCGGATACAGCCAACCTCACCAGCTGTACTGATGAGACCTTACTGAGCAAAATAAAGTGCACTGTCTGAAGCTTATCATTTATTGGTTTGATGCTTTTATGTTGACATAGTGAAACTCACTCAGGTGGTGAAAAACAAGAACAACTTGAATTTATTGCAACGCTATTCAGTGTTTATTGCTTGTGACACAAACCAAACAGCCTCACGATAATTGTTCCATTGGCAAATGTTGCTCAACATGTTAAACAGGTCTGTAGGTCAGGCGAAGACATTTTCAGAGATTTTCGCCAGCTCGCCATTAAGACGATTCACTTAATTTGAGAATTGTCACCAGTTTCTGGTTCAACCATAAAATCTTCGCTTGAATCAACTTTTATAACTTTTTCACCCTTTTCAGCCATTATTTCTTCGATGTTTCTTTTCCCATTTAAATCACTGAACCAGTTCAAATTGTCAGCAATTATGTGTTTGTTGTCGCAACCGGGACAACGAACGATAACAACTCCATGGTGGTAAGCCTTCTTTGAAATTGTTTTTCTCGTCCGTTCTTGACAAACTGTGCATGTGAACGTCAACTGGTAATGGGAAGATTCAACTTTTCCAACTTCATTTGTTTTTGTTTCATTTAATTTTTCACCAAATTTCTGATTGTCCGAGGGTGATGAGAGTTTTCTGTTTTGTTGGTAGTTATTTGTTTGCTTTAGTTGACTGGATATAACTTTGGATAAACTTCTTTCTATCGTTCTTGGCCTAGAAAGTAGTTTTTGCAAAATATTGGATCCTCGATACATTATGCTTTACAAAATATAAACTTGTCTGCGAAAATATGAAAAGGTTAAAATACTGGCAGTTCATTGAAAAACTTCCAGATACAGTACATGTGTAAAAGAAACTGCAGAAAAATCAGTGTCAAACATTTTTGTTGCATTGATTTGGCACATTTGCTTACAGCTAATCTGTGTTATGCTGTTTAAGCCAGAACTAGGAGGCAACATAATTATTTTTTTTATGATTTAGTCTTTGATTTTTGGCTCTTGGGAACTTATGGGTTGCAAGTTCATACCGTTTCCACCAGCAAAAGTTTTTTTCTTCTTGTTTTGGGCCAATTTTCCAACCACACATGTGTCCTCATGGGATACTTTCCAATAATATTTTTTTCTCACTTTATCATCTTCAAATCATTTGAATGTTGTCACGTAAAAGCATCTTTTTCCCTCCAATCCAACAGGTCTTCATCTACATCAGAATCACTGGATGAGTCCTCTTGCTTCTTTATTTCAATCTTTACAGATTTTACAGTCTCTATGACCGATTCTTTCTTGTCCGAGAGTTTGTCAACTAGATTGTAAAGTTTAATTTGTTCGTCAATCTCCTCAATTTCTCGATCCAAATGTCCGGTCTCCTGCTCTTCCTCGATTAATTGCTCTGATTGATCCTCTTCATGTTGGAGCTGACGCTGGAACGATTCCCACTCTCGATCCATTTTATCGGCCGGCGTTTCAACCCCGCGCATTTTTGCGTCTCTTGTAGGGTCGTCGAAAAAACCCTCGGGTAAAGCTTTGTCATCACTTTTTTGTGCTTTAGCAGCCGTCTCATGAGACTTAGCAGAGCTACTTTCTCCTCGTGCATTTGAATCTCCAGTAACTGATGTAGGTAGCACATTTTGTTCATCATCAGAAGATTCAGAATCACTGTAAGCAGCTGATAATAAACCGCTTGGTTGTCCAACTTTTTTCTTGGGTGCTGTAACTTTCACCAATTTAGGCTTTGGCTCTGAAAACTTTGGTTCTGAATTTGCTTGTTGAATTGTCCTTTTCCTATCGGCCAAATTTCCATTGTTTTTTGAATTTTTAAGAATACCACTGGTCGTTCCACTTTTTGCTGCTAACAGTCTTTCCATGTCTCGCTTTAAAGTGGAAGCAATTTTAGCTTTTTTTGCATCAATTTTGTGACTATTTGAGTCCGTTTGAAGCAATCTTTTATTTGCTACGGCTGTTTTTCCACCAGAACCATTTTCATTGCTGCCCCTTTTTGTTTTCATCTGTTGCATCATTTTTCTCAGGTCATTCTGGGAAACTTTCGTTTTTCCCTTTTTGGACGACATCGTGATTTTTAAACACACTAATACAACAAAAATATGGTTTTGAGAACACAATAACGCAAAAACTTTACAGAGAAAACTTACTACAATAAAATTATACACAGAAGTATAGAGAACTGTCTACACAGCACTAACACCATTAAACCGCGGAATATTGTACTTTGTTTATATAAGCATCAACTTACAATTAATGAAATGTGATTTTAACTCAACGATTGCAAACTTTTCCAGATTTTCAATGCATTGCATGTGTTCTTCTGAAGATACGGTAAAAGAACTGTTGCTGGAAAATTGTAATAAATCGGATGATGGAAACGTCAATACCTTTTGCGTAACCCGCAGGTTCCAAATGTTTCGTACGTTTCAAAAGAGGCCCTTTTATAACACGAAGTAGCGTATGTTTCAAATTAGCTTGCAGCCCCAAATTTTCTAATCCAAATCTAATCCAATACCCCATCATGTTCAAGTGATTGTCAGTGTTATGTAAATAACTTATTTTTAATTCAGCAAGACAACCATCATTTTTTTTCAACCTTTCCAAGCAACGTGCAAAACTATTTGTCGTGTAAAAATAGTAAAGCTATGCGTGCCAACATTTTTAAAGGTGGCCGAATCGTGGAAAACTGACCATAAATCAGATTCGTATCCTACAAGTTGACTGGGTTGTTAGGACTATTACATCAAAACGTGTAGCCTCAGCGCGTTTAGCCATTGTCCACCAATTGTGCCCTCCATTATTTTATGCGCTCCTTACCTTTTTAAAGTTGCGCGGCTATTTCCGGCTTGGTGATTGTTTTAGTGCAATTGTGTCGCTATGTGTTCTTTACCCAAGCAAAATAAACTCATTGCAAAAGAAACGAAACCGCAAAATCAAATGTCCCTTGGAGCGCCAATGACAAGTTGCTTTTGCTGGTTTTTCTTTGTTTTTCAAGGGTTTCGAATACTTTCATTATTTCATCACAACCGGGGAACCCTCAGTGCACATTGTATCTTCCCAATGTATCGACGAACATCGCTTTTCTATTGTTTGCCGAGATTGAATTATCTGATGCGAAACTAAATCCCACTAAACTCAACCTGATACTTCGGTAAACGTCTGCGCTTCAAAGCTTCGTAAGCGACACAGAGCAATGGAGGAAACTGTATCAGTTTGCTGAATAACTGAAAGAAGTGGAATTGTTTGAATTGTTTATTTCATGCTTTTCCCAGCGAAATTATCTGGTTATGTTTAATACATAACGATATTTTGCAGTTGTACTGTTTGCATTTTTATTCCTGTATTTTTATCAAATAGCTACTCCGATGTAAAAGTCTTGATGAAAAAATATAGAAACCTTTAAATTGAAGAAAAATATAGAAACCTTTTTTGGTTTTTGATTTATATCGACTGAAATTTATTATCTGTACACGACGTGCAATGGTTGATGTGATACTGACCTTGAATGTCAGAAATCGGATTAAGTCATTTTTTTATATTTTCTTTATTAAATAAAAATAGCCTGTCTACACTAGCCCATATACAAGCAATACCTTATCACCATAGGTCGAAACAGTGTGAAGCTGTATTACACAATTTGACTATGTAGGCTACTTGTGAAAACATCAGTACTTGATGCAGGACTTTGTCAGTGACAGAATATGTGTGGTCAAGTAATGTGTTCTGTTGTGTGTTTTGTCGTCTAACAGAGTCAAATCAGTAAGTTAAAAAAAAACTTTTAAACGAACACAATGAGTGACCGAATGCCACGACAAGCGCAGGGGAGAGCCCACAAGAAGAACTTGGGAGCAGTCCAGACTCTGTGTAAGATGGTCGAACAAATGCAGAAAGACAGGAAGAAAATTATGCAGAACATCGACCAAGAAGTGATGGATACCCACAAGTTTCTCGGTAACAACTAACTTTTAATGTGTTTCCTTCCGTGTGTTGTACAAATGTGTTGGTGTGAAATGGGTAACAGCGGTGGTGGGATTTAGCCGGTTCGCACCGGTTCTATAAAACAGTCTCAGAAAATTTTATTAGATCAGCGAACCGGTTAGCATTACTGGTTACTGTCTATGGAATTTTTGTAACAAAACCGGCTGAAAAATAGGACTTTTGTGATAAAACCGACTGACAAAAAATTTGAATCCCACCACTGGGACAAAATGCATGCAGCACGGGTTTCTTGCTTTATAGAGGCGTCTACTATGATATTTCTCATGCCCTGCAACAATTCCATAAGTTGGTTTGTAGTTTTTTGTGTGAACTGGATAAAAGCACAGCTAACAGTGTTATATGCAGGGGCGTTTAATGATGTTGTTTGAATCGGTCGCTGTATGACTTTGTGCTCTTTTCTTATTGTCCACACAATTAATTCAGTTTTTTTAATTTTGTTGACATCTCTTTACCAACTGTTCTCCCACTCATGGCAATTGAAAAAAAAACGATTAAGCTTACTGCTCTGGGGTGCGAGACATCATTAAAATTTATCATAGTTCCTATCTGTCCTGTTTGAAGAGATGTAGTGAAGCAAAAAGGATAACAAGATCGGTTAAATACGGATAACCAATGGGGGCTAAAGCTTTCCGGATTTTCAAACATTTAAATTTGAATATGAGTCTCACAGTCCAGAACAGGTTTCTAAACTTCTTTATCGCCACAGAGCACGTGCAGACGAGCTCTGGCAACAGTATTTCATATGAGGAGGTATACCCAACTCCGCGAGGTGGCGCTAAAGGGGAGGTCAGCGGAACCGAAAAATATCGGCCCACGAAAAGTTCATTGATCAAATCGGAGGTTCGTAAAATAGTTTGGTGCAGAAAATTACTTCTGGAGTACAACACAGACTTTAGTTTGTTTAAAACATTTGGACTTAGACCAATTGTGACTTTGGCAACTTCTTTATCCACATTTTTTTCATTTGTGTCCAGAAGTTTCTGATTGCAAACTTGTTTAGAAGGAAACTTTTTTCCTCTTGCGACTATTTCCCCTCATTTTTAATTTAAAGGCAGTGAATTGGCCTAAAACAATGGTTCCCAACCAGGGAGGAATTTACTTTAATTTATACATGTCGTTTTTAAATAGACACTTTGAGCTCTGGGAATATAACTTGTGAAGTTGATAAATGACCCGGTTTTAAACGATCTTTGTGTGGTTTAGCACAGGGGTGGGAAACCTTTTTGTTTATAAAGGCCACCAAACGGTTTATCGACACTCGGTTAGGCCGCATAGACTATTTCTCAGGCCAAGGACAGTGGTGTTCAACTTTTTGACTTTACAGAATGGTCATTTTGCTATTCCCTCGTAGAGTTGTAGGTTTTACGGTACAAGCTAAATAAAACTCCATATTACATTTCCACCTGAACTACAACATTCAGGATTTATTTAACCTAGAAACTCGCTTGTTTACAGGGGGGGGGGTCCAATTTTAAATGATATTTGTACGGTTTCGCACAGGGGTGGGGAACCTTTTTGTTTATAAAGGCCACCAAACGGTTTATCGGGGGGGGGGATACATGTCGTTTTTAAATAGACACTTTGAGCTCTGGGAATATAACTTGTGAAGTTGATAAATGACCCGGTTTTAAACGATCTTTGTGTGGTTTAGCACAGGGGTGGGAAACCTTTTTGTTTATAAAGGCCACCAAACGGTTTATCGACACTCGGTTAGGCCGCATAGACTATTTCTCAGGCCAAGGACAGTGGTGTTCAACTTTTTGACTTTACAGAATGGTCATTTTGCTATTCCCTCGTAGAGTTGTAGGTTTTACGGTACAAGCTAAATAAAACTCCATATTACATTTCCACCTGAACTACAACATTCAGGATTTATTTAACCTAGAAACTCGCTTGTTTACAAATATCAATGATCTAAGAGCACCTTGTGACATCACACACGTGTTTAAGATATTCGACTATGCGCAAACAATTGTTCTTTTGCAACACAGTTAAGATTGTAGNTCACGACGCCCCGCCATCTCCCGCCCATTCAGCGTTTTAGTGTCACCCGTAGAACCTTGGGCTCTTAAGAGTTACGAATTCGTAGTCCTACGGAAATCGGTTTGTGAACCTTGGGCTCTTCGTAGTCCTACGGAAACCACGGGACCATTTAGCTCTAGTTTGAAAACCGCTGCCCTAGAACTGATCAAATACTAATAGGGAATAAAAAAAAAATACGTTTCTGTCTATTTTCAGCGCTTGGTGCAATTCCTAATATCAACATCCTAAAATGTTCTTTGACATCAAAGGCCGCACTTAGTGCCCTAAAAGGCCGCAGGTTCCCCACCCCTGGTTTAGCATATTTACTATGTAGTGTATTGGGAAGGAATGAAAACTTTTTAAATTATTAAGTGAGGAATTCGTCGATAAAGGTTGAGAACGGCTGGCAAACATTTTTGTCTTCAATTTCCAAACTTCACTTACAGGTCAAACTGAGAAAGAGTTTGGCCGAAGCCCGCTTCAAAACGCGCAGCGAGGATTTCTTCCACAAATGGAAAAAAGCTTTTGAGCTCGACCTTAATTTGGATGAGTGGTTGGTCTTGCAGGAGCGGAAGGAAAACCAGAATGAAAGCGAGTGGTTTGTGGAACACCTCGAAGCTGAGTCGTAAAGTTTCAGCTGATGATGGTCAACAAAAAATACTTGAAATGTAGGCAAATTGAACACACCTGTTTGCGTGGACCAGACCTGGCTAGATAAACCGATGTGTAATTAACCAACTGTGGAAATGCTTTAGAAACTCTAAGATTATGTACAAGAACATTCTTAAGTTCAACGTTTATGTTGTCAATTTTTTGTCAAAAATGAGAGGCTGTTTACCAGATCAATGTTTCACAAAAGCTTATGTTTTTGTCTCTTTTAATTGCTCCCAAACCTAGATTTTTTGTGATGGTTTTATGGTGATCTTGGATTGCTTTTTTTCTATTTCTCGATGCGCGGAATAAACGAATGAGAAACTGATTTAGGAAAATCGTTTCTCTCACATCAGTAAAAGTTTGTACTTTTGCCGAAGTTTGGTGGTCACCGTTATTTTCTCCAACTCTGCTTAGTTTTGCTCTGACGCATAATTAAGGCGGTAGAGCTACTATTACAGGAACTCACAACACGCAGGTTTGGGAATTTCCGATAGGTGGCGCAGCGAAACAGGCGTTTACGGTGACAATAATTGCTCAGTCAGCAATTTGTAGCTCTGCAAATAAAAACACGCACAAGTATTTCAAGGTGACTTTCAAACAGATGCCGTGACAGGTTTTGCTGAAGAGAAAACAAACAACCAAATAAATAGCCCGGCGTATCTTTGTTTGTTTATTATATAGTTCAACTGCTGGAAAAAAGGACGGAAAATCACCACGTGCTTTTGGAGGGATTCAAATTTGATCGTCAACAAAAAATATACAAAGGTTGCCATGGAAACCGACGCACGTCAGATTTTACGTTTTTTTTGTTTCTATGGCGACACAAAACAAAAACTGGGCAATCATAAACGGAACTATGACGCAATAAAGCTGTTCGTCACAAGTGGCTGTAGCGAATTGCAACAAGTTCTGGTTCAAACAAAAACAAACACAAACACAAAAAAACGAACAAAAGAGAAAACTTGTTCTTATGGTTTGTGACGTCACTAAGCAACAAAGCGGTTGTTACATCACAGAAGGGATACAACTACCACAAAACAGTTAAAGAGTGCAAAATTGTTAAGAACGCATTGTTGTAAATGGTTTGTTATGCATTTGAGTGGGAGATAAACGATAAAGTGAATATATTAACCTACGAAAAGTTACGGAAGGCCTCGTGCAAATTAAATTGTTCAAGGTAATTTAACAAGGTCATTAAAAGTTATGGGAAACAGGCAACATGTGGAAACGTTGCTAGCAATTACAACTTTGAAATAGAAAAAAAATGTTTCCACTAAAACTTTGTCATTGATGATTGCACGAAGCTCGTTGGTGAACTAGCTTCAATGTTTCATGCAAACAAACAAAATTAACTTAACATTCGGTAAAACTTGTGAAGCTAAATAAGTGGCGATCAGAGGATTTTAAAGGCTTTTACGACTTGGTTCGTTTTCATGTCGCTGTTTTTTCTGTTGCATTTCCTCCAACATCTCCCAAACCAGCTGACAAGGCTTTCACTATGTAAGGGTCGCACTTTGATCCTTCCCTAAACTCGTCCTTCGTCAGTTTGCCGTCGTTGTTCTGCAAAACATGAAATTAGAATTAACCGGAAAAAATCCGAACTAAAATTTTTCACGAAGCCGAAGTTATTAACTATAATCAGAAAATTCATTGTTGTTGCGTAAAAAATAAAAAATGTAAAATATTAACCAAGTTAAAATTAAATTCGTATGTTTTTTAAATACCAGATACTGTTAAACAAATTAAATGCGGGCTCTAACATTGAAACAGCGCAACAACGTTAACAAAAACGCTTTAAAATCATTGTAATAAAATACATTTCTGTATTAAAGCTTCAGCTTTTTTAAACCATATATATGTAATGTTTTTTTCAGAAATACCTTGGTAATTAGGCAGTATCATTTAAATTTAATTCAAATAAATTTGTTTATTTTTTAAATTAAATATTCAAATTAAATTTATTGCATTTTGTAGAATAGACAGTTTTTGTTATTACAGCGGAATAATTGATTAGTTTCAGATAGACAGGTCACAGGTGGGCTTTGCGCAATATTGCGGGATGGCCAGGAGAAATCGATGTTGATTATCACGGGAAAACGAGGAAAGGTTTTGCAACTTTGTGAGCGTTTTGTAAGTAGAATCGATTTTGGTAAAAGAGATTTTTTGTGTTTAAAATTTGTGTTTAAAAGAGAAACTGTATGGTTAACTCAATAAAGTTCGTCAAAAACACGCTTTAAGCTTTCAAAACCGTGCATGTAACAAGCGCTATGGTTGACTGCACGAAGCTCGTTAGGAAACCCGCTTCAGGCGTGCAAAGTTGTGCATGCAACAAGCGCTATGGTTGACTGCACGAAGCTCGCTAGGAAACCCGATTTCGTTTAGAAAGTGTACTTAAACTGTACCGCTGTGGAAACATTGTCCATCCGTACCACAGGAGCCCGTGTCAATTGCGTGGTTATGCTTTGATGTTGTTACGTAGCTGTCTCATTAAATATTTATGGAGGTTTTCGTCTTGATTGCTGCCTCCCCGCCGTCCCTGGCCAACTGATGCCGCATGCAACATTCATGCCACGACAAAATACTGGGTAGGAAATGTTGCTGTATCTAATTCTGATTCGTTTGTGAAATATTTGACAGCTTATTGACATCAATAGGGTATTTGCCAGTTTCAAGCACCCTAGCTTGAGACTTCGTGCAGTCAACCATAGCGCCTATTATATACACTACTTAGCAAGCTTAAAGCTGGTTTCCAATCGAGCTTCGTGCAGTCAACCATTAGCGCTTGGTAAATGCACGACTTAGCAAGCTTAAAGCTGGTTTCCTAACGAGCTCTGCAACATGATATGAAACCAAGCCTTCCAACTGCAGCTGCACACATGTGCGAATCGGCATTCAGAAGAAAACCCACCTGATCCATTTGACTGAAGATTTTTGTCACTCTCTTCTCAGGAGTGTTTTCGTCTTCTGGCAAATCCATCGCGTTACCCTGTTTGTGACGTAACAATCTTTTAGAATTTGATCAACACTTATTTCTATTGTATAAGATAATGCTGGCAGTGCTCTTCTGGCAATTGTACTTTTGTACCGATGTTTCGACGTCTTATACAGGTCGCCTTCATCAGTGTAAATGACATGAATGCGCGTGAACTTATTTCTATTAGTTAAACTGCAAACATGCAGGGATGTAGCTCTGTGTGCAATTAACTCTGCTACTTTCGCCAAAACTCGATAATTTATCGGCGAATGTTATTGGCTGAAGTTTTTAATTGGGATCGGCGCCCATTTATCCATTAGGTTGAGACGACGACGAATCGATAAAGAATTTTTAATATGACAGCTCGGCGAAAATAAAACTTTCCCGCGAAAATTCAGCTCAATGTCACTCAATGACACAATGTGACCTTGGCCGTTCAACTATTTGCATTTTTAAAAGTCAAGTTCACGTAAATTCCATTTGGATAAAGTTAATGTCAGTTAATAACCTTGTACAACGGGCCAATGTTTTTAAAATTGACCTCGTCCGGTAAAAAATAGAACCTTGGGCGAGCAATGCTTTCACAATCAAGTCCACGATTTAAAAAGTTGTCTGGTAAAAGTTTGTACAACTGAACAATGGTTTTAATTTACACGAAATTTATAGTTAACTGCAGTAAACCCCACTTAAACCGGATTCTGTAAAACCGGATCTTCGCATAATTCGGACATTTTTTGGTCCAAACGGGTCCGGATTAACCGAGGTTTTCTGTATTTGCCACAATTTTTCAACTTACCACCATTGCATAAATAGCTTCAACAATATTCAACATTTCCTCTCTGGTGATGAAACCATCATGATCAAGGTCATAAAGGTTAAACGCCCCTGAAATGTTTCACACATGTCAGCACAATTTCAAATATGGTTATAATCAGTGGTGGGATTCAGCCGGCTCGCAACCCCCCCCCCGTGGGATTCAGCCGGTTTGCACCGGTTCTACAGAACCGTCTCACGAAATTTTATTAGATCAGCGAACCGGTTAGCATTACTAGTTACTGTCAATGGTGTTTTTGTAACAGAACCGGCTGAAAAATATGACTTTTGTGATAGAACCGGCTGACTAAAAAATCCCACCACTGGTTATAAATGTATGTCATATCAGATAATAATTTTATATTATTAAGGCTTAGTTTAAAGCTGTTTCATTAACTGCCTCTGTGCAATCAAGTACAAAAGGTTTAAAAATTATAGAAATGTTACGAATAAGTTTAGCCTTGTAACCAGATTGAACTTTAACTTGGGCTGTAAGGTTTATTTTGCCAAAAATCCATTTAATAACTAAAAAATCTAAAATAGAAGTTCTGCACATGAACAAAAACACATCGGAAACTCTTTTAATTCACACTGACAAACATTTGTTCGTTGCTATGACGACAAAAACTTACAATCAAGTTTCTCGTCCAAGTTCCCGCGTGACGTCACAGATAAAGCGGATAGGAATTCTTTGAAGGTGATGAATCCGTCCTGGAACGTAACCAATAGCAACACGGTTACCAGTAGCAACCGCAGAAACAAAACACAAGTTTTTTGTAATAAAGGCAAAAAGAGAATAATTTAGAGTTTTTAAAAATAGATAAACAGGAACGAGTAACCATGACAATGTCGGACTTTCAATTATTTTGCTTACTTTATCCGAGTCGAAAACGTTGAAAACAAAATGTGCAAACTTTGACGGATCCCCTTCAGGAAAGAATTGCTGGTAAACGCTCTGAAACTCCTGAAAATTAGAAAAAAAAACGATAATTTATAAAATCAGACAGCAAAATATTTTAAAGAAATCCTTGTACTTTTACAATAATTGAGTAAAGCCGGCGAAACTAAAAACGGATGCAAGAATTTGTTCCATGAAATTTGACGGTTGTTAATTTAATCTCGATGAAGGAAGCAATTACTGCAAGTTTTGTTTGTGGCGTCATAAATAATACATCCGGTTTCCTGCATTATTAAGGGAAGTCAGTTTCCGTCAAAGATAAACAATTGAATCAGCCACTTTGTATAAGATTTCGCCTAACATGCTTAGATTTATTGATAAAAATTTATGCTGTTGGATTTATTTTGAAGCTTTCACAAAAATAGGTGAAAGTGATTTAAATAAACGAATAAATATGTGAACAAATTTATGGAACACGCTTCAAGAGTAAATGTTGTGGATACAAATTTATGCTTTGTTACTTAGTGAGAACTTTTGTGTTTCAAGACATGCCATTATCCTGATAAAGGCGTCTCTGAACGTCGATTGTTTGTAACAAAAACTTCTGGAAGAGTCATAAACGTTTATACATTATGACTGGCAGCAATAGCTTATTTACAAAATTATCAATTGACTGAACAAAGCTCGTTAGTGAACCCGCTTAAATGGTGCTGATGTAAACATGTTGTTGTTGGTTGTTTAACACTTTCATGTTCCTACCTCTTTTTTGAGGCAACCGTTAGGACAATCCTTCATAAAATCCCGATACCACCGTTGAATCTCTTTGCGTTCAACTAAAACAAGAAAAAACGGATCAATTTGAATTTCTAAATTAATTACTCAGGATTTCAGCAAACTAATTGAAGAGTTCTAAAAATAGAAACCGTAAATTTAATTTTGTGATAAAACTCAGTGGACTTTCCACGGATAAATACCCAGCCCTGATTGGATTTCAACTGGAGAAACATGTTTTTTCCATCAAGCGAGCTTAGAGAGATGTTATGTTATGGGCTTGGTTGCTTTGCTAGCTTCGTTCGCTCGAAATAAATCGATTGAGTTTCAGGGATAACAAGCAAATCGATGAAAGGCACCAACCCAATGCACATGGCCTAATTTCAATCACTTCTTCCACTGGCAACATCTACACTCTATCTACACTCATGCCGTTAGTTTAAATCTATCTTTGTACGTTCGCAATTCGCTATCACAAAACTCCGTATAATGTCCTATGTTTAAAATCAATTTATTGCTGTGGTTCTCAAACTTTTTTTTGTTGCGACGCCTTTGAAAAAGTTTTCTGGACTTGCGACGCACCAGCAAATAAAAGTTAATGAGGACACTTGTTATTAAAATTGTATTTATTAATACAACAACAAAAAGCCACGAAACGGAACTATTCTACGTCGCGACGCAGAGTTTGAGAACTACTGATTTATTGTATTGAGTACACAATGCACAGTTTTGTATTTTGTGACCCCCCCCCCACGCACCAGCAAATAAAAGTTAATGAGGAAACTTGTTATTAAAGTTGTATTTATTAATACAACAACAAAAAGCCACGAAACGGAACTATTCTGCGTCGCGACGCAGAGTTTGAGAACTACGGATTTATTGTATTGAGTACGCAATGCACAGTTTTGTATTTTGTGCCAAAAAAGCTCAAGCCCACATTAGTGTAACTGCAAAACATTACAACGTAGTGACAATGCTTTACATATATTGGTAATTTTTGTGGTTTATTATCTTTTCACTATCTTGTCCAACAAAAACTAAGAAATTGTTTTTACCTAATGCATAAAAAAATGTCCCTTATTGCTTCTGTGTTTATGGGCATTAACCTAATTACAAAATAAAATTTGATTTCATAAAAATGTCTAAATAAGACAAAACATATTTGAAAAACTTAAGTTTTGGACGGCAATATGTGAAACTATATTCCGGAAGACATAAAAATTAGTTTCTAATCCGCTTACAGCGTGCCAAGTCTGCTCCAGACATGTCCATGAAATCAGCGAGCCAGCGTCAAATAAGCGCAGCTGGAATTGGGGAAGGTTGAAAGAAACCAGCCTGTAGTTGCCGATTAATTATTTATGGCACCCGAATCCGAATCAGGGCAAAGGTCAAACTCACGCAGCACGGAATCGAAATATTGACCAACTCCGTTGTCCCCCCCCCCAACCCAGCCTGTAGTTGCCGATTAATTATTTATCGCACCCGAATCCGAATCAGGGCAAAGGTCAAACTCACGCACGGAATCGAAATATTGACCAACTCCGTTGCCATGGATACCAACCGCGATCGGATCACGGTTGTCTTGACTACTTTGAACGTTTGTTTTTAGTTTCAAGTTCAACTGCTCTAACTTTTCTTGACAGTTTTGACTTGCGAGAAAAGTCTATTTAGGTTTTTCACACATATATATGTAGGGCAAAGGGCACAAAACAAGTAATATTTTTGACACAAACTTACAATGTGTGTTCTTCTCAAGATCTTGCATGTCATCAGGACTCAACTTGCTTCCACTCTTCCCCATTGTGACGTAACGATGGCGTAACACTAGTGATTGTACGTAACAACAAATGCGAACAGTGTGATGTCACAATTGCTTTCCTTGTGTTTAATTTTTGAACCTAAAATCTTGAAGTTACCTAAATGACGCCGAAAAACATACATTTTTTTCGGGTTAGAAAATAAAATCTCAAATCATGTTCTGACGTAACAGAAGAACGTGCACTATGATGTCATAATAATTAATGACGCAATACTTCCAACATCTTAACAATTTAAAAATGCTGCCAACTGATGCTTGCATTATTAACAATCGCTGCATTCTACACCTTTGTCACACAGACAACTACGCAACTATGACGTCACAAAGCTGTCATAACAATCAGTAACAAACACATTTTATGTTGAACTGATTCTGAACAGCGGCTTAACTTAAAGATGTGTCACTTGCAGAAAGCACAGCGGCACTGCATAGGGCGTTGCGACGAATATACGCTATCCAGGTCAGAACGTTGCTGTTGGAGAAGAAGAAGGGAAATAAATCAATAAAATGGCGTCGGGCCACTCTTTTGTGTCGATTTTATGCAGCTAATTTTAATGGCTTGTTCGGCCAAAGTGCTTACAGTGTGTTTTATATTATTGTAAAGTAGTTGATGTTTGTAAAATTCCTATTGCAAAAACATATAACTTTGGGTTTTATTCCAAGTGTTTAATCTTTGCATTCGCTTTACTTGTTAAGCCTTTTTACTTTAGGTAAATGCGCCATGAAAACTTAGTCTTGAACTAAATTGCAACAAATAAACGTCAATTACACCACTTGTTAGTGTTTATTTCACTCTATAGCAAGATTTATTTCCCTCTCATCCGTGTTTCATGTGCAATTAACATATTGGACCGTTCACTCATCTTAATTACATAAGGTGACAAAGTTTAGGACCCTCCAAGGATTTACCTGGCAATAAATCACATATCCTGGTATCACGATGTCAACAGATTATGGCTTTAAATCACTTTTGCCTGCTTTGACTTGTCGACATTTCTTATCGCTGACCTTTGTGAAAAAGCGTACAGCAAATTCTTTTTCTATTTGAATAAGGTGTTTTAACAGATACTATTCTAAACTGCAAAGATCCACCTTTTTTGTAATAACTTTTTGCCCTTTAAATTTATGAATATAACAATAACAAAATTCTGATTTTATAGGTGTTTAATTAACCAACTGTATATGAAAAAACATTCGCTGTATTAGTCTCCCAGCAAAACGCCCAGTTTCTCACTCTACCCTGGAACTAATAACTTGGTATTCTTCTGCAAGAAAGTACAAATTGCTTGTGCTCATTGGACAGTTGAGGGACCCACTGAAGCAGCCGTGAGATAAATTATGCATGTCCGTAGTTTCACGGTCCCCACATGTCACTCCAAGCCCAACTAACTCGGAATCTGAACAAGCCCCGTCAATCCTTATTACAGCAAGTTCTTGTCTTCATGCGCTTTATAGATTGTCCTCGATTTTCCAAGTTATACTGAAGCTAAAACTGCACCATAGCTAAACATCCGGCTTGGCTTGGCTCGTGGTGAAACTGCAAGTGATAGCCCGCACAACCGGCTGTTTTAAATTCACCCGATTCGTCAATTCAATTTACTGTCTTCGATTTTAAAATCGATTATTGCAACTAGAGATGGAGTCATATGGTCCTTTTGAAACAAACTAATAGCGTATCTTCGCTGCTGACCAACCCCAATCTACGCGGCTTAAAGTCCCACTAGATAGGTTTCCAGCAATATCAAATACACAGGAGTCACATATCAATATGTGAAGTCTATCTAGGGAGATACGGTGACAATTTGATTGTTACGGATTGCGCGAAAGTGGCCATTGCGCAGCTTTTTGGCGCAGCTGTAAATCTCTATCGTTCGCTGACGCAGTAAAATCTATATATTTATCTTCCAGTTAATACTCCATCAAAGACATTGGATGCCAATTCCTGCTAAAAGGATGGTACGGGTGAAGCTAAATGATAAACGGGTTATAGTAACCTGGCAATGTTCCACAAAACAGATACTGCAACTGCTGATACTGCTACCTTTTCATAAATGACAAACAAGCAACCCACAAAACCCCTTTAAACAAGCTTTATATACAGCAAATTTCCATTCCACTGATGGTAAAAGTGTTATACAGTTCAGTACCCCCCCCCCTGCAACTGCTGATACTGCTACCTTTTCATAAATGACAAACAAGCAACCTACAAAAACCCTTTAAACAAGCTTTATATACAGCAAATTTCCATTCCACTAATGGTAAAAGTGTTATACAGTTCAGTTAAACTACACAGCGCGAAATTTTCCTAAGCATGACTTTGATCTGTCATTGACAAGGTCTGTCACAATCAGCTGGTGATTTCACAGCAAGATAGTAAGCAAAACAGGTTCACTTCGGGTAAAGCGCTCTCTACGCATGCGGATGTGAAGGTTGGCTAACTGCAGCAGTGTATGACAGTCATAAAGCGATTCTTCCGCTCAGCTAGGGGCGTTAACCTGCAGTACCTGTCTATCCAAGCTGCTACTCGCAAGACTAAACCGGGTTTCCTAACCAGCTTCGTGCAGTCAACCATAGCGCTGATTACATGCACGACTTTGCAAGCTTAAAGCGGGTTTCCTAACGAGCTTCGTGCAGTCAACCATAGCGCTTGTTACATGCACGACTTGGCAAGCTTAAAGCGGGTTTTCTAACGAGCTTCGTGCAGTCAGCCATAGCGCTTGCTAAGCTTAAAACATTTGTTTTAACAAACTTCGTTTACTGTAAAGAGGTACCAGGTTAGTTTTACATCTAAGTTCGAAACGAGCCGCTAATTTAGTGCAAGACTTCTCATATTACATCGTTATTACCTTCGAAGACAAAAATACTTTGTTGTTGTAATGCATAATTCATTTGTGCAGACGTTTTGAGGAGCGACATTTCACAACTTCACGTGTTGTAGCGTTTCTTCAACTGGAATAAAGCATTTCTTATATCTGTCCTTGTTTAAAGTTAAAGAGGTGATTATTTTGACCTTGTTGTTTCGACAAATTCATGAAACATTATTCTTCCATCTAAATATGGGCAGCAGATTCGGTTAAACGTATATTGGCACTAAACATTCGTCACAGTGTAATTCGTATCAAGGTAAAATCTTTGAAAGAACGGAAGTGTTTTTGACCGAAAAAAGCCAAAATAAAATATCTTTCACATAACAAAAATAAATCGTTTTTTTTTTAAGTTTTACAATTGTAAAATATTATCCTATGTTGCCGATGCAAGCCATGGCTTTGTTCTCTTTTATCTTGTTATGAGTGAAGCATAAAGCGATCATCAGGTTTTGTATGTTGTTCATTATGCTGGGGAGATACTTTGATGGATAGAGCATGCTTCCTGTGGGCGCAATGAACCGTGACGAGGATGGTGCGTGATTGTTAAGTCACACTGGTAAACTTTAGCGGAGTCTGGATTGTTAAAAATAAATGTACTTGGTTTTTACTTAAGGTTTCACTAAATTTGTAATGTTGTAAAGTCTGCATATAATGGTAACTATAAATCATAAAAAAACAAAGCGTTGTGGGATTGTTGTTGGCATGGTGACTTTATGACGGCTTTAATGACGTAATCTCTTTGGGCTTAAAATAAGCGAACGGCAACAATGGATTTCGAACGGAAAAACAATTGTGACGCGATCGATAATCGCGCTGAGCGTAAAAACAGAATGTTACGTAACAATAGATGACGTCATCCCGGCGCTAGTGACGTCACATCTTCATCGATGTCGCCCGGGGCAACGTGGTGGGGTTTACCCTCATGTCGGGGGCGTGTTGGGGGCGCGGTTGCCAGGGCGACAACTTTCGACAACGCGCTACTTTTCTGCGAAACAACCGCTTCTGATTGGTCATCAGTGTCACGTGGTGAGTCCTTGTTGTCACGTGGTGTGGCTTTGTAGGAAGCCGGCGTGTAATTCGTCGATTTCTTGTGGTTGACGCCCCCTCGTGGCGAAGAATATTCGACCAACTTCCGGGGGGAAATCAAACCGGGCGATTGCGTCACTACAGGTACTTTTAGCGCCACCTTGTGAGCTCTCCATCCTGTCGATGACGTAGGACTGACGTCACCTTCGCTGGCACGTGACCTCAGTCTCCAGATGACCTTCTCCTCGCCGCCGTGTGGCGCACGAGAGCGGGCCTGTGTTTGAGTGGATGAGTCGGAGGTTGTTTGAACTTTCCGACTCGAAACAGTTTTCTACAAAAAAAAAGTTTTTATTTTTGGGAAATTTCGCCAATCTTTTCTCGGATGAACCATTCAATACTTACCATACCAACCTGATTGGGATGGTCTTTAGTGAAGGGACCAGTTTGCGGACCAACCACCAGAGATCCCTGGTTGCTCTGGTCCGCTGAACCATTCTGTTGGTTCTTAAGGTGGGCGGCTGCCAGGTAAAGCAGAGTGGTGGGAATGTTTGGGTCATCTTGGTCGTCAGCTACAAAATATGGGCAAGATTGGTGTATGGTACATTTAAAGGGGAAAGCGAAAGTACAAAACAAATACAATTTAGAAATGTAACAAGATCGTCGTCAGATTGATTCTTATTAAAGGTGACTTTATATTCAGTGCCACAATTGCATATTTTATGTTTGTTGTCCGCAAAAGCCATTGTTTCTTCATATTGTTGCAACCTTATAGTGCATTTTTTTTCTTCTATGTCATGTTGAGGCCCCTCCCCGCCTCAACCAGTGACAACTAACCGATCGCAAGGTATCAATGTCGCCTCCTTGCTATAGGAAATGTTGTAACGCACCAGGGACCAAAAACATATAATACACAGTAAGACGAAACCACATAACACAAAAATCCCAGTTTTGAAATAAACTTTCGATCAGCAGCCCACTAAGCCGATAACCATGTGACCTTTTATCTTATGACGTCAGCATACGGTTATGACAGCGGAAAATGACGTATTGATGTCGCTTTTGAAGATTGGCAATCGATTGTGGTATTTCGGGGTTTATCCCTTGGGATTATCCAGGCAGAAGAAAGTTAATTGTTTCCATTGCGGAAATGAAGCCACAAGTTCCACGTTATACTTGCAACCAACCACTTTTTGAGGCAAGTGTTTGATGTTCGTTGCATGATTATATAGATAATGTGTGGTGACAAGTCGGGAAAATGTCATAACAGACACAGAAAAATATCAGGTTCAACTGTCCATAACAAAAAGTGGGCCTACAAGCAACCAAGAACTGTTCAGGCAATGATTTTGGCGTAACTGGTATTAATATAGGCTACACAAACAGATGGTGTGTGGTAACTTTCACGGTTTTAACGATTCTAACCAGAAACAAACAAACCAATAAATTTGCAAAATACATAAAGTTTCCTTAAAGCACAATGTCATTCTAAAAAAACGTCGGAACGTTTGTTTTTCACAAATACATTGGCTTGTCAGTTTCTCGTTATGTCGTGAAATTGTGAAAAATATCGTAACAGACACGGAAAATCCAGTGTAAACTAGACAAAGCAAAAATGTGGCCACAAGAAAATTGCTGTTTGTTTCTACCTTGAGCATTGATCAGTTTGAGTCTGGTTATCGTGTTGCCTTTCCGTGTCTTGTCGTTTGCTTTGTCCAAATGCGAAGTTCCCTTTCCTAAAATATAATCAGGTTTAACACAAAGTCCAATCATTTCCAGTGATTGTTATACGAACAAAACAATTGTTAACTACGCACGAAACAAAAGAAAACGAATCAACGATTAACAAAAGGCCGCAAATGGCATTTCGATACTGGTCTATACTAATCATTACAATGCCATTGTACAGGTGTGCGGGGGTATAGCTCAGTGGTAGAGCATTCGACTGCAGATCGAGAGGTCCCCGGTTCAAATCCGGGTGCCCCCTCTTTTTGCTGCGGAAAAAAATACGTAATTTTTTGTGCGGAAATGTACAATTACGTCCGAAAGAAAATTCCTCTTTATTTGGGCCTTTCCCTATTTTGATACTGCCCCTCAACAGAATGTAGGTCAATATATTTGCTATCAGACGCTTATCTTCACACCGCTAACCGCGAGTGCGTAACAGAAACAGACTGAATCGTTGTCATCGATCGTCACTGTCTGCGGCAGATCACGTGACAAGATAAGTCCGGTTTCAGCCAATCACCTGCGACGGAAACAGCCACCAGGCCTCGCCTCGATTTCGGACCAATCTCGAGCGTACACGTAGTCGCTTGTAGACTCTGACGCAGCCTTGAGTTTGCTGGATTGCGGAAGGGACTCTGTCGAAAGAAAGATTTGATGTAAAAAATTAAACAAAGTTTTAGATTGGAAGCAGAAGAAGTTGGTTGAACCGCGAAACCACGTACAGTTGCCGCGGTTGATTTATTTCCACAAACAAATATTTAATCAGCTTGTTCAGAAATGGTTTCATCACAAATATATTTGCAAAGGGGTTACACTTTAGTTGTTAAAATTACCTTTTGAATCGGATCAGCGGAAAATCTGGGAGAAAGATGAGGAGCGCCCACTGACGGAAGTGGAATTTCAAGTCCTGGTTAAAAAAATTACGAAAAAATTGCTCGATATATAATCTTCTAAAACATTGCCAAACGCCAATTCATTTTATCGTTTTATATTTTTAAATTTTTTCGATTCCGTAAACAGCTGGGCAAACATTTTTATGAATGAATAAGTTACATAAAGTTTTTATTTAAAGGAGCGAATTGATAAAACGCGGGTAATGAAATCTAAACTTTGGTGGGTTTGATCAGTTTGTAACATTATCCCAATACACTACCGTGAATAAAAACACTACATATATTTTAACGTGCCAATATCTGTGGGACAGTAGCTTGGTCCACTTAAAATACAGCAACATTGTTCCAACGACTCACCGAAATTTCCTTTCACCGATAGAGAAGCGATCTTGCTAACTTTCTTGTGAACCGAAATCGCTTTCTTGGGTTGCGGATAACGAGGCCACGTGATTGGTCCGTTGTCTGCAAAGTAAAATGCTGTGTCATGCTGAGTATGCATTGGAGAAACAATATTACTAAAAAGACGCAAAAAAACTCATCACTGTAACTCGTCTAAATATTTTGCTCCAGGCGGTAATGAATATAAATTTGCTGCAAACGTTCGTAAAATCATTTTGGTTACAAAAGTTACCACTCCAAATTAAACTATTATATTACAAGTTTATACAGCTCTTCTGGCAAACGTATTTATATTCAGACGTTTCAACATTTATCGTGCACTGTACTATGCGCATTCAGTGTTATTTACCCTGAAGGCGACGTAGAATTGAAAATACATTTGCCAGAGGAGCTCTATAAACCTGATGTTATGCCTGGGAGCAATAGCTTATGTATCTTTTATTACAAGTTTACGGACAAAAGTTATTTTGCAGAAGATTTTGGAAAATTGGTTGTTTGCAGACCCCCCCCCCCTGGGAGCAATAGCTTATGTATCTTTTATTACAAGTTTACGGACAAAAGGTATTTTGCAGAAGATTTTGGAAAATTGGTTGTTTGCAGACTACACTACAAAAAACAGTGTGTTGTTTCAACACGCCGGTGTGTTTCAACCACACTAACGGTGTGTTCCAAGAAAATCACCTTGACCTTGAAACGACACACCCCCCCCCCTAACAAATTTTCAATTAAAAATTCCAATTTTACAAGAATTTATTGTGAACCGTCACGGGTCAGTAACTTCTCCACGTTAAACGGGGAAGTCCCGTGACCTTGTGAAGTTAACCAACTGTGACAGAACAAACACTGCCTCAGGCGGAATTGTGATGTAACAATTGATAATCAGCAAAACAAACACGAATTCGACAATTCAAAGTCTGAACCGGATATTCAACAATCGATGGACTTTTGTGCCGCGGGCTGCGAACAATTACGTATTATTGCGTCATAAATTGAATATAGGTTGGTCGTGGATTCTTGTACTCAATCAAATGAGTTTTTAGTCGTGCGGGGGTATAGCTCAGTGGTAGAGCATTCGACTGCAGATCGAGAGGTCCCCGGTTCAAATCCGGGTGCCCCCTCTTTTATGCCAATATTTTCGACAGAAATCTTTACAACAGGACTTTTTTGGAGAACAGAAAGCTTTGAAAAACTAAAAAAATCCATGAACCAACTTTAATTTTTTACCCAACACTAAATAAAGCAATAGCCTAGTGAGCATCTGAGACGCTTTTTCGATTATGACGTCATAAGGCGTGTTTTTGTGTAACTTTCAAGTAAACTTTCGAATCAGCAGATTGTTTGTTGAAACTTACTGGTTACAGCGGTCTCATCCACCAATCCGCCCGCTCCTCCGGTATGATAGGAAGCTGGAAGTTTAGCTGAAGGTCGTCTCATCGTGTCAGGTGACTCGCATCCACCAATCAGGATGAGCTCCTCCTCTTCCTCCTCACTCCCCTCCTCCTCCGAGATTTCCTCCTCCACGATTTGCTCGAAAAATTTATCGCGATCCAAAAATTCTGGTAAAAAAACAATTAAAAAAAACAATAAAATTGAAGCCCACCAGTGGTTCTTACCCTTGGTGGGGTAAAGTAAAACAAATAAAATACGCTTTAAATTGAAAAATATTGAGTGTTAACTTCATGCCTAATGAACTAAATCAACAAATGATTCTCATCAGAACACTATATATGGGTATGTTCATAAGTTTAAGGGTGAAAATAAAAGCCCAAATAGACGTAAAAGCGACATGCTTTATTATTCAAACGTGCTGGCAAATGCTCATGCCATCATAAGTGATATGAAGGCCACATCAATTGCACCCAGTTATATACACTTGAGTCACGTAAAGGATTGATAAAAAGGTGCGAAACAAGCGTCGGATAAAAACGACAAATAGAAATCTTTCGTAGCCTCTTCTTCGTTGTCGTAGTCGCTTTTTACGTCTATATGGACCGTTATTTTCACCATTATTTCTCATTATGTTCTGTAGAATATAATCTGCGATTTACGACCGCTTTGCTGGCAGTTATAGTGTCAATCGAAAGCTAAGCAATCAAGAAACATTCAAACTTCCCACCTAACTCTTCCCCAATCTCCTGGAGGAAATCTTCATTTATCTCATCTTTTTGCGAGTCCTCAGTGTCCCGGATATCCAGTTCGTTCCGCTTC
This sequence comes from Phallusia mammillata, assembly GCA_003260075.1. Lineage (NCBI taxonomy): Eukaryota > Metazoa > Chordata > Ascidiacea > Phlebobranchia > Ascidiidae > Phallusia > Phallusia mammillata. Next base: position 5,522 of record QLIY01001330.1, on the reverse strand, counting down.
GGTGCAAGAAGCACGTGACGAGCACGCTGCGTCTGATTGGTTTAAACAAGTTTAAACGTTCGCTTCCAATGCAGATTTGGAACAAAGCTCAAGAATGAATTGGCACAGGAAATTTTAAAATTCCGGTTCAAAACCGGACGTAATTAAATTACATTATTTTTTTTTAAACGGAGACATTTAATAAAATCCATTTACTTGAGCGTTACAGGGACACAATTAAATTCTACAGCAAAAAGGTTTTTTACTAACTAAGTCTATGACTGATATTTCGCGGGAGTTGGTGGACCAATCAACGCAGACTCTAGTTCAGTGGTTCTCCCCTGTGTTCCGCGAAATATTTCCCATGTTAAATTGCAAAAATTCCCTGATGATTTGGGAAACTCATGACGAAATACTTGTGTGCATGACAACTTTTCAAAGCTCATGTGTTTACTATGATATTAAAAAGCATCCTTACCCACCACAATAAAGTTGAAAATGAACATTCCTAGAACAACTTTTGTCATGTTTACCTGCGAAGTGTGCCACGGAAAAATATTTAAGTACTTTGATGGGCCGCATGACCAAAAAGTATGAGAACCACTGCTCTAGTTAGTTGGTTAATCCTATTCCTAATTAAGACAAATTGGGTTCACATAAAGACATGTTAAGGTGCAGGGTTCAAATCCCGCCGGAGTTTCACTTTAGTACAGATTAGTGACAAAAAATGTGAATCTCATTCGTTCGACTCACGTAAATATTGTTGTTGTTGATTTTTCTCCGCGGACTCTCTAGCGCCGTGTTGTGGGTGTCGATCCTGGGTTCGATCATCGCGTACTTCCGGTTGAAACGCGGCGCGGAATAAGGACGACTCGACACTGAACCTGTGACGTAACACAACCACTCATATGACGTCACAAAAGCTTAGATACCCCCCCCAAAAATCATTGGAAAACTGATCAATCGTAACTGATTGTTTTTAGACATCGCTGCAGTGACGTAACAATTATCCTTTCACTACCACAAAGAGCGCGTTCTAAAATACACCAGAACAATTAAACAGGTCGGTAAAACGTACGAACACATGCGTGCGGGGGTATAGCTCAGTGGTAGAGCATTCGACTGCAGATCGAGAGGTCCCTGGTTCAAATCCGGGTGCCCTCTCTTTTTGATTTCAGTTATTTTTCCTCCTACCTAGTGGTGGAATTCAGCCGATTCGCACCGTTCTATAGAACCGTCTCACGAAATTTTATGAGATCAGCGAACCGATTAGCATTACTGGTTACTGTCAATGGACTTTTAGTAACAGAACCCCCCCCCCCGGCTGAAAAATATGACTTGTGATAAAACCGACTGACAAAAAATTCCCACCACTGGTCCCACCTCCGGCGTAGAAAGGTTTGAGCGAAACATTAGGTGTGCTTTTCGACTGCGCGACTCTCAACTGCGACGCCGAAGTCCCAGCAGTGACTGTCGGTGAAGGAAGAACGCTCGCGCGGTAAGGTGATTGTGACGTAGCAATGAAACCAGGCGATGACGTCAGAGTCGGTGTTGAAGTTGTAGACACTGGGGGCGCTGTAGTGGCTGTGACGCTTGTCGCGTTTGTGGTTGTTGTATTGTTGTTGCTGCTGTTGCTATTGCTGTTGTTGCTGTTGTTGTTATTGTTGTTATTGTTGTTTGATGGTAGGCTTCTTCTGTACTAGAATAACAAAATAAAAATACGCTGAAAAGACTTTAACTAAAAACCAAAAATTGGACAAAAATTTAAAACAGAATATTTGCTCGTCCGTTTAAATAAACAAACCAAAAAACAAGTATTTTAAACAAATTTACATTTCTACAAACTAAGATTAATTACCACGAATTGCCCTGGAACAAACCGCTTGCGGCGCTGTGCACTTCTCGCTCTTCGTCTCGCTTCAGCGGCTGATTGTAGTCTCTCGCGCCTCTCTGCAGCCTCTATGACGTCACCATTGTAAAGCAAGACAAAGGTGTCTTGTGACGTAAGAGGCATTATTCTCTCGCGTTTTAACGCCTTGTCGAAAATTTCCATCGAAAGTTCTAAGCGAAAAGTTATATTATGATTTCTTCAGAACAACTACAAAATTCAGCTTTGTAAACTCAAAAAATTTCCATTTTGTTTTTGCTTGTGATTGGTTGTTTACTGCGTGGATGTGGTTTAATCGCATGGTTTGGATTTATTGCACGAAACTAGTTTAAAAACCCGCTTTATGCTCGCATCATGTACAGCTTGAACTTGTGAGCAGTAATTCTTAAACTGTGTTTCTCAAAGTTTATGCAAAGTGCAACACCCCTGACAATGCTCAAACCTCATTTGAAACTTATTTGCTACGCTTGTTTGTGCTTCACAGTTTAACTTACGTGCAATTCTTTAGCGCTGTTTGATGTTTTTCGATACTGATGATGCCTATTACTTAAGTGAAATATATACCCCCCCCCCGCTCAAACCTCATTTGAAACTTATTTGCTACGCTTGTTTGTGCTTCACGGTTTAACTTACGTGCAATTCTTTAGCGCTGTTTGATGTTTTTAGATACTGATGATGCCTATTACTTAAGTGAAATATATGTTTAAAAAAAACGGTGGATGACTATAGACAAGTTTTCTGTTGTTGGCTATCAAAGACGTCCCACCACAGTAAACTTCTTTGAACAAAGTTTTGTGATTTAGGCGTCACAGCATGTCACGATAAAATAGTTAGTAAGTAGGATACGAACAATGCAAGATATGCCCTGGGTTAAATGTTCAGTTAACTTTACAAATGGACAAAGAGATTAACTTGCGCTTTATACGAGGATTTTAACAGCTCGGAACTTACTGAGTGTTTCCTCCACGATCCCAGGAATTATTTCCCTCAAAGTTTCGCAGTTTGTATGAAGGGCAGGATTGCAATTCATCTCAAGAAGAGAGATCTGAAGAGAAACGGAATTGTAAAGTACCAGGAACATTATGAGACAACTCGGTTAGTTTATAAAATATGAATATAATTTGATGGCCTCATCAAAACCAATAAACGGCAGTGCCTTGTGTCGTTTCAGCATTTGAAAAATCTGTTTGAAAACTTTGCTAGTTTCTCAAGTTTATAGAGCTCTTCTGGCAATTGTATTTTTATTCCGACGTTTCGACGTCCTATACAGGTCGTCTTCATCAGGGTAAATAATTTTTTGCTAGTTTCTGTGTACAAACCAATCTGAAATACTTGTTATGAAAATTAAATGAAATCTATACGCAAATCCGTGTGTACTGCATAATGTACAGGTAAAAAAAAAACATATTTTCTAACCTTAATAGTTTCTTAATTTATTGGAAAAAATACCAAACTAAAATTCAAAGTAAAATTTTGCATTTTAAGAGTTTTTCAATCGATGCTTATTCGGATATCTGAGTCACTTGTGTGACGTAACAAAGGCCATTGCCCCCCCCCCACGTTTCGACGTCCTATACAGGTCGTCTTCATCAGGGTAAATAATTTTTTGCTAGTTTCTGTGTACAAACCAATCTGAAATACTTGTTATGAAAATTAAATGAAATCTATACGCAAATCCGTGTGTACTGATGCGTAATGTACAGGTCCCCCCCCCCACATTTCGAACACTTACTTTGAAATCGTCATCGACAAGAAAATCGCATCCGAATAAATCGAACAATCCGAGTTTGCATTCAAGTTTGTGGCGAACAGCCTGGAAACACTGAAGAAGAATTTGCTGACAGCGTTTCTGTCGAACAAAAAGCACCAGAGATAAAAAATAAAGTTGAAAATTCCATTTGTTTGTTTTGTGTTAAGTGCATAACCGAAATCATGAGGTAAATCAAACTGTCGTACGTCTTCCAACATATTGATTGATGCCGTGAGGTCGAAATATATACGTATTTATATGTCAAAATCTTTAAGAGGAATGACTTAATGTTTTTTAGGAACGTTAATCGACGGACCCCCCCCCCATGAGGTAAATCAAACTGTCGTACGTCTTCCAACATATTGATTGATGCTGTGAGGTCGAAATATACACGTATATATGTATCACAATTTTTAAGATGAATGAACTAATGTTTTTTGGAACGTCAATCTACTGACATAAGGTTCATTATATTCTTCATCCACCAAGCAGGAAGATTCTAATTTCAAGTTTGTAGAATAGTCTTCAGCAGACATTTAAACAAGGTTTTATAATTTTACATGAGAGGCATGGTTTAGTTTACTGGTTTCTTAACGGTGGGTCACCGAACTAATTGATAAATACAGATGATTAAAATATTATGAGCAGGTACATTATAAAAAATAATACATTTGTACATATCCACAGCTTAATATCAACCAAACCTTTGAGCAATAGAAACAAAAACGTTTGGAAACCACAATTTAGTGGGTTTTCTTGTGAGTTTATAAACATGTGCATTATGTTCTTACCCTAAGAACGGTGTGAACCCAATCTTCTGGAAGGTTTTTCTTGTCTCCCCCCCCCCAAACAAAAACGTTTGGAAACCACAATTTAGTGGGTTTTCTTGTGAGTTAGAAACATCTACTTCTACATTATGTCCTTACCCTGAGAACGGTGTGAACCCAATCTTCTGGAAGGTTTTTCTTGTCCTGGAAATGTTCGTTGACGTAATCGTTAAATCGGTCCATTGACCACACGGTGTCGTCCTTTACCTCCTCGTAAAGCGGATTCTTCTTTTGCATAAACTTTACACAAAAACAATTTGCATGAACTTCACAAAAACAAAAATCAAGAAAAGTTTAAGCAGTTTGAAATATTTCAAGCCAGAAACTGCTTTTAATATAGTGTTGCTGTCCCGGCATATTGTTTATTGCTCTTTAAGGAAACTACAAGTTAATAAACTACATCAATACGAAACATTAAACAGTACAGACAGGTTTTCGGAAACTACGTTCAATTCAAAAGCAGTGTAAATCTCAAACGTTGTTTATCCTTTGCTGAGGAAATATTCCGGTTAAATGCAATATGCTTACTCAGAAATTCCGTATTCACCATTAAACTTATGAACAGAGTAGTATATAGTGTTCCAAATTATTGTTTTATATCAACACTTTGTTACTTCTTGCTGATGATAACAAACTTTGGTAATAAATTTAAAACCAAGCTTTCAAACTAGCTAATAAGGACAAAAAGGTCGTTTCCTTTTCCTCATTTAAAACTAAATTACAACGTCATTAAAGGTGCTATTCGAGCACGTGACAAGTCTTAACCGTTTTTCCTCACCTGATTGGTTAAATGTCCTGTTAGATCCGTACTATTAGGGTCATAGGGCATGCAGGTAAGACGACAATATCCGTCGCGGTAGAAAACAACGAGAGGATTGGTGCAAGCGATCAGCAAATAATTTCTAACGTCAAATTTCCTTCCCTCCAGAAGCAATGGGTTCATTACATAGCTGAAATAAATAAAAAATTAATTGCTGGAATTCAACATTAAATATCTGAAATAAGCTATTGCTGCCAGGCATAATGTATGACCGAGTATTGCTCATCCAGCAGTTTTATTGTAAACAATCGACGTTTC
>QLIY01001329.1:30110-42418 GCA_003260075.1 Phallusia mammillata | reverse complement strand
ATTCTTCAATTGCTTCAGATATTTTCTTTATAGCTGTAGATGATACTCGGGCTTGGAGTTGTTTTGGGACACCCCGCCACCATAGTAACAATCTTCTCATTACTCCAAGACATGCCAAGTGCATGTAGTACAATAAAATTCGACAAGACCGAAACACCCCTATGATGGTTTGAGTCGACATGAAGCATGAACCTGTAATCTATTCGCTTGTTGCCATTTGTTGATGGCATACATACACGATTGTCACAATATTCCCCTATAACATCACATCTTTTACAACTGTAGTGTACCCACAGTGTGACTTAAGTAATTTAAGTCCAGACCTTGCGGGTGCATCACAAATGTATATGCCACTATTTCCCATCTCAAATGTAACCATTTCATTAGAAAATGGATTGGTTTGCAAACATTTTATATCTTGTTTTTTAAAAACAAGTCCAAAAAAATGGATCCGGCATCTCTCGATTTACCGACTTATTACTGCAGTATATCACATGATAGCCGCATTTGTACATTCAAAACAGTCACCAAAATTGGATATAGTTTAAAATTGGGTGATGAATTGAACAATGGAAGACCATCAATATTTATCAACAAAAAATACTTGGCTACTGTTACCGAATTGTTTTGACAGCCGCGGAATTGGGTCTAGCGATTTCGGGTGGCGGTATTACCTTTGCCAAACAAACCCCAAAAGCCCTGCCAATCTGATCTTTTCCCCGAGACTGTCTCCCCAATTCTGTAAACGGTCCAGAACCCTGCAATAACGGCTCACCACGAAAGCCGGATCTACTTAAGACTGGTTTTGCTAAAAGGGCGTCTCACAGTTTATTATATTATNATCTAACACTGGTTTTGCTAAACGGGCGTATGACAGTTTATTATATTATAAGACAAAACACGTAGAATGTTACACAAACGTCAACAAACCAGGTCTATTCACCTGAGAACTACCACTGCACATAAAAACAACGTAACAAGGAAAACGACCGCACACTAGACGCCCATAAGAAGACTGCCACTCCTTATGCAACGATTACATGCCGACCTCGACACATAGGCGATTGACCAATCTCTATTAGGTTATCATGCACACCTGGGAGTGATGATTACTGAGAAAATGCGGCAGAACAATAATGCGTGAAAAACGAAACTTGTGAGGCAAACTAAAACAAACGGTGGGAGAAACAAATCAAAGCAACGAATCAACGATAAGTGAAAATATATGGTTTGAGTGAAAGAAAGACAAAGGTGTGAAAAACGTTAAAAAAAGGTAATATAGGTGTAACGCATTTCTCGATAAGTAAAAATATATGGTTTGAGTGAAAGAAGGACAAAGGTGTAAATACCGTTAAAAAGGTAATAAAGGTGAAACGCATTTTTAAGCTAGACAAAAGTGAAACATAAGTAAACACAATAATGTGAAACAATTGTGGAGACGACACACAAATAAACATGTTTTTAAATGTAAAACAAACCAATAGAAAGCAAATACCAAATGATGTACAGTGTTCTTAAAAAACTAAAGGTGAATGAAATATTTTCGCCACACTACTGTAGAAGAAGAACCAACGGTTTACTTGATAATGGATTAAGGCTTTCAATTTGTAAAATGAACATACTCTCCAGCAGTGGCCATTTTTTTCATAACACAGATTTGGGCGGGATAGCAAGGTGCTGTAACTACGTAGTTGGTAATTCATTATGAAAAGTGTTGATAAGCTTAAGAAGATTTACAACAGCACTTTTAGTTAGATTTGGCTCATTAATTGCCCAGTGACGAATTGCATCAGTTAATGATGGCTCAGTAGTACTGACATGATCCGAATTCTTTCAAATTATTCTTTCTGGCTCATTTAAGACAAAGTCATGACAGAAAAAGCTGCCACTGGATGCAGTGCTTTGTATGTCATCAGTTTCTGACAAAGTATGTAAATTTGTTTCTTCATTACACACTACAGCTGCATCTTCGGTGTAAACCAAGGGTCTCAAACTCAAACTGCTTTGAGGGCCAAAAACAAACTTTTAAGTGGGGGGGGGGAACCATTTGTTACAATGTAACATGACAACAAACAAATTGCATGATTAAAAAGGAAATGTTTATTAATCCCATTATCTTTATTAAAAAAAACAATATTGTAACAAACAAATATACAGTGCAGCAAAATGAAAGAGCCAACTCTGCTTGTTGCTTTGTGTGGAAACAATGGCATACAGTGACACAACAATGAAAAAAATGACGCAGCAATTGCTGATTCCAAAGATGGACTATTCGATCATGCCATTTAAACGCTGCAAATACTGCTATCAGAGAATGATTATATCATGTAAACTCACAGGGGGGGGGGGGGGGGGGGGGGGGGGGGGGGGGGGGGGGGGGGGGGGGGGGGGGGGGGGGGGGGGGGGGGGGGGGGGGGGGGGGGGGGGGGGGTTAAACAAGTGTTGCGTATTTTTGCTTTTCTTCTCCATTTCTGTGTTCTTTAAAGAGCGCTAAATTGTTAACATACTGGGTACCTTTTCGAGGAGTCATGTTTTCTTAATTAACAACATTTAGTTAGTATTTAACGGCCTAAAATAGATTGCGTCCATTTAAAAAAAAAAAAAAATAACAGTAAACCAATACCAAACAAGTATATGAATACATCCACAAGTAGCCACGTACCTCAACAAGCTTTCTAAAAACATACATTCTATGAAAAGCAATAAAGTACAACTAAATGCATGTAACAAATATTCTGTGATGCTCATTTTCTATTCCTGCCTGCAAGAGGTACATACATAAATTAACAAAAAAGCACAAGTTTCTTTAGCTACAAAGCACGCTTTGAAATTTTGCCTACTGCCGTAGCAAGCGTCTCGTGTCGCACTAGCACCGCATTGTCAGGTTTTCGCCTTTGTCTGTTGACCAACCACAGCGCAGCATTGAAGGCGCCACCCAGTTTTTTCAGTAAAACTGCGTCGCCCAAAGGGAGGCCGTACTGCTGAAGTGATGTATCGACGTGTCAGTATCACACAATGATTCCATTAGCACAGCGGGGATCGTCCGTTAAAAGCCGATTCTAACTCCTGCTTATTAAATATTGGGCCGGTGATAAAATTTTGCCAAAACACATCAAAGCTTTTAGACCGAAAAGCAGGCCATAGCGCACAAGTGCTATCTTTAAAAACATTTGTTTTTATGTAGGCTAGGCATATAGGCTATCCTTTATTTATGTTTTACATTTTTAAATTCACCATTCCAAAGTTGTTGTTTTTTTAATACAGTGAATAGCGTTTTGCTTAACATTACTTTAGGCTACCATTTTTTAAACACTTTTATTGACTTCCAATTACTATTCTGTGTCCTAAAAAGAAATGCATCTTAACACATTGATTGTGAACCCTTAGGGCCATGCTTTAAAACAATCTACGAACCGGGTATTTTGCATGTGTACACATAATTGGCCGGACTTGACAAATCCTAACATAAACATAAGCACTAGTTCGCCATACAACTTCGGGCATACTCGGTATGCATATTTCCAAAATGTTTCCGAATTCGAACAACGGGTTTTTTAAGCCAATCACAATGGAGGAACTTCGCGGGTCACGGCATCTTTTAACCAATCACAACACACCCTGCGTATCAGATTTTATTAACCAATTAGAGGACACCTTGCGTAGCAACCGGCCTTCCATCGTATTTGAAGTATGTTTAGCACAGTTTAGTGATGGTTGTAAATTGTAATAGTTACAGGAAAAAGCAATTATTTTGTTCTTTTTAACATAATAACGCTTATAAACGATTTTGGTGGCAATGGCGGTGTCTATCGTTCATGAAAAAGGATTTTCTGCAGTAAGTAACCCAAATGGATTATTAATGACTATATGGTTTTCTAACTTGAGAGTTCTGACACTTTTGTCCTGTAGAAGATGTTTAAATTAGAGTAAGAGACTTTCCCGTAATTTTGATTGGAGACAAAAAGCAGTGGAAAGTTTCCATCTCTTGTGCTCAATTTGATACATGTGTAAAGTTGAAACATAATCAAGTCTCACCCCAAAAGACAACTTCAAGTCTTACTCGAAACGACAAGAACAGAAAAGCCAAGACACCTTACCCAAACATTGACAGCAATTGTCTAAAAGTGACAAGCTATTGACACTCACATTTCTTTTCTGCTTGACATCAAAAGCACAAAGTTCTTATGCCTTTCAGCTTTTCAATGCACTTTGGTTTGAAATATATTTACTAGTTTTAATTATACTGTGCAGCGTGTACATGTAGATCTCAAAGCTGTAACATTTACCACTGGTTGTGAACATTTGGTACTAGATTAATTTCAGTTTAGACACAATACATTAAATAAAAATATCATGATGTGGTATAAACTTATTTAGTATACTTCATAAATTAAGTACTTTTCCTTTGAAATGTTATGCAGTACCTATATAGTTTCCTAAATGGTGAAGTTTATAAGCTTGTTGTTTTGTTTTTATGTTTAATTAAAATTGTAGTGTTGACTACCATGGCGAATTTTATAATCAATTTGCCCTAGAAATGCTACGAAGGACCTTGCACCTGTAGAAATAGCACAATGCAACAAAAGATGGACTAAAATCGTTAGATGTTTATTTAAAAATTGTGATTACAGCCTGCATAATAAACAGAAAATGGCGACTGTAAAATTAGGTAAACATTTGGATTAATTTAGTGTAGGGTTGGGTATTATCTGGTCAAATCGAAATTATACACACTATAATGAATACATTTACAAAATGGCCCTTTTAGTTAGTAGTTAAACATTATGATCCTTGTCCATCACCACAAGTAATGAATGTAAAAGTCATCTAATATTAATTTGTTTTTAAATGTTGAACATATATTATATCACAGGATTNTTGTTGACCAATCACAGCGCAGCATTGAAGGCGCCAACCAGTTTTTTGAGTAAAACTGCGTCGCCCAAAGGGAGGCTATGCTGCTAAGTGATTGATCGACGTGTCAGTATCACACAATGGTGGGATTCCATTAGCACAGCGGGGATCGTCCGTTAAAAGCCGATTCTAACTCCTGCTTATTAAATATTGGGCTGGTAATAACATTCTGGCAAAACACATCAAAGCTTTTAGACCGAAAAGCAGGCCATAGCGCACAAGTGCTGTCTTTGAAAACATTTGTTTTTATGTAGGCTAGGCGTATACGCTACCCTTTATTTATGTTTCACATTTTTAAATTCACCCTTCCAAAGTTTCTTTTAATACAGTGTTTAGCGTTTCGCTTTTAAAATGATGTAATATCGAAAAAGGTCACAACATTAGCCTACTTTAGGCTACCATTTTTTAAACACTTTTATTGACTTCCAATTACGATTCCGTGTCCTAAAAAGAAATGCATCTTAACACATTGATTGCGAACCCTTAGGACCCTGCTTTAAAACAATCTACGTACTGGGTATTTTGCATGTAAAATCTAGCGAAGTCGTGGTACACATAATCGAAGAATGGCCGGACTTGACAAATCCTAACATAAACATAGGCACCAGTTCGCCATACAACTTCGGGCATACTCGGTATATGTTTTTGTCGAGTAAGGGCCAAGTATGGAAACATCACAGGTCAACCTTCGGGGGAGCCGATTATTGGCCGTGAAGTAGGTAAGCAGTTGTAACGGCCGCACTTGAAAGGTAGATAATTTCTGACTGGGGAAGTATTGGTTAAGAAGTACATCCTGCCACTGTTTCCCAAGAATGCAATGGGGAGGAGTAACCAGTCAATTAGGACACTTATGACTCGACAAATTAAAGAACAACAGAGGAGTATTGTCGTGGTACGACAACTGAGCGGTCACTCTTGTGAGTACGTGCTGCAGCGCACAACCAGTCATTGATGTCCGGCGTTGGGATAGATGTTCCAAAACTTCAATCTCTGTGCCCTGTCCGGCTACTGTAAACCATTATAACAAGAATATTGGAGGAGTTAATGAGTTGGATGCTCTCGTATCCTATTACAGAATCCACCTCAAGTCGAAGAAATTTTATCACAGATTTTTCTTCCATTTTGTTGACCTCTCGGTCGTAAACGGGTGGCTTGTTTAAATTCTTCAGTTTAAAATTTGCATTGCAGATTCTTTATGAAAAGAAGGCAAAGATAGGGTCGCCTGTCAAATGCACGTGTTTTTTTATGACCGTACAGATCCTCCACCCCGGCGAAACAACCGTATATTGAAACACGGTTTGATGGCGTTGGGCATTGGTCGGAGAAAAGCCGCAGAGGTGCAAGATGTTAAATTGTAATGGCAAAACCGTGATGTTTTGCAAAAAATGCAACGTGAAGCAATAATATTTTCAAACCTGGCGACCTAATAGAAGGAGAGACGAGGTTATTATTTAAAGAAACTGGAGAATTGAGGAATCGAATTGGGAAAGTTTACAAGCACTGGAACCTACAAGTTCTTACCAATGTAAAGAAATGTCATAAATACGTGTGCAGCGCCACTTTCATTAAAATGTATGTTCAAAATCGAAAAACACCTTTTGCCTTCGGTGTTTAACCCATATTTCAGACCAACCTTCTCGTTTTGTTTGTTTAGCATTCTTGCTCATTTATCCACATTTATCCGTTTTCCGATGACGCATCACACTCATTTATGTTAAAACAAACCCTAAATGATATTGGAAGTTTGCTTTACTGTCTCCTCACCATTATTTAGAGCCCAAATATCAAATACAGATGTGGATTACATTTTATAGACTTTTCATTCAGCGATTTAAATTGGAGTAAATAGTGTGTCACAACCCAAAGTGCAGGATCAAGTATGTTGCTGCAAAGGCCATTCCAGCCAACAAACTTAATGGAATCTGAAATACTGGTTTAAAACTTGGGAAACGTCTTTTTAGGATGTCAAACACATCACATAAACAAATATTGAAATCTACGTAGCTACGATTGTAGAATATAATTGAAGCTCAGGAAAACACCCATTAGGTTACGTCAGAGGTGGGGGGCAACCTGCGGACCGGAGACGCTTGAAATTGAAATGTACTGACAAACGAGTCCAACTATTATATATTTTTGAGCAGATGCTATTTTTTGCGACCTGGCAATGTGGCTAGAATCAAAATCAAAAAATAATTTTACTTGTAGTTAAGCATATTTAGTAAGCAAAATCTCCTCCCGCGAGCTAATTTTGCCCCCCCCCCCCCCCCCCCCCCCCCCCCCCTTGCCCCCCCAGTAACAAAGGTTGTTTGGGACCCCTCGCTTCTTCCTTCGGATCGCATCCCTCTCTAGGGTCACAAGAGGACCTCTGACCATCTCTTTGGAGGGTGTCTTCTTCTACCTTTCACAAATTCTTGCTTATAGCGGGCAGTGATGAGTTCAGTGCTTTCGAACCATCGAAGTATCCCTGTCGACACCACATCTTCTATAGTTTCGAAACGCAACTCAACGAGTTTTTGCTTCGCCAAATGATACTAGGACTGTGAAGACTTAAGACATATTAGGAATATTATAATTGTATCCGATTTGTAGCTTCTGCTACACATCTTTATTTCCCCCCCCCCCCCCCCCCCCCCCCCCCCCCCCCCCCCCCCCCCCCCCCCCCTTAGACATATTTAAGAACCGCAGCCAAAACAAAATTCGGCAACTTTGTTGCACGACTCTTTCGATAGTAAAATAAAATCTATTTGCGTATTTTTGCTGTATCTGCTGATTGACCTACAAGAATGCTTAGATGATAAGAAAAATTCCGTTGCGGGGTTTCCTCCTGTGTTTGATCTCTTACGAAATTCTTATCACAGCCCACGCTTTGGACCAAATCCTCCCGAATTTGAATCGATGTGTTGAGAGCATGAATCTTAACAGCTGCAACCTGAACTCAGAATCACAGAAGATTATTTGAAAAAGAATCTGGAATCACGTACGTAAGGTTTGTTCTGAATTTTGAAGCTAAAAAAAGAATAGGACAATCAGTGACATAGTTATTACACTAACAACGTGACATTTAAACCATTCGTTCTGTCAATAAAATAATTGCGACAGACAATCTTTAAATCTTGGGCAGATGGAAGAACTTCATCTGAGTCACAACAAGTTCGAAGACGCCAGAGGGAAGTGCGGGATTTATGCGACTGGTTTGAAAGTTCTATGAGAAGAATTAAACACCTCGAAACTTTCTGATAATAATAAAAACCTGGAAGTAAATTAACCCCCCCCCCCCCCCCCCCCCCCCCCCCCCCCCCCCCCCCCCCCCCCCCCCCCGCTACAATTACATTACGGATCACGTGACACTTAAACCATAAAAATCAGTTTTGCCATTTACCTTTCACAACAAACCCCTAACACATTGACTGTCATGTATGTGTTCAGGTAAATATGAGGCCAATGAATGCTTACAGTAATAAAACAAACTAGCTCGTAAATGTAGGCACGCAAAACAGGTTCCAAGAACAACAAAAAAAGAAATGGAAAAGAGAAAATAGGAGAGAAACTAAGGAAGATGCAGCTCTTATGTGACATTCTTCGACATTTCAAATCACTTTGTTCTCCAGGAAGTGATGTTGTTGTTGAAAGAAAAACTTAACTCCTTGCCGGTAAAGATTAAAGTTTCGGCATTATATTCCATACAAGACTTACAATTATAGAATTAAACTCTTCAAAGTTTGTTAGGGTTTTATCTATAATTTGTCTGTCTACTCTGGAAAGTCGGCGAAAGAAAAGTGGGGTTGGCAACTATTGTCATTCTGGCGAAATGAACTTTCAACGATGTAGGAAAGTATTTTACGCATCACTGCACAAACTTTTAAACACAATCATTTCCACAAAGTGCCATAGATTGATGCCAGACTACCCCAACTTACTAAATATTACTCTTAACATGTAAAATACTTTAAAACACAACCAGAAGTCCGGTTACTTTCACACGTTCGGACATTACATACATGCGGAGGATTTCTAAATCACCACTAACGTCCGAAATTTCAGCGTTTTAAAGTGAGCGAAATTGTTTGGCGCATGTATTGCAAGCACAACATCATGACTGATGTAAAAAAAACTTTTTTGTCTAATACCTCCAAAGTTTCTCTCCCCCCCCCCTTGTTTGTTTACGGAATACTTTTCCATCCACTTCCCCCTGTTTTCCAGCTTTTCTAAAAGACACAGTGCCTGGTACGGAATGAAGCTAATCTCCTTCCTTTTATGTAAGATTAATTTTTGTTAGCCTTTCAAAATTAGCCTTTTTTAACTCTAGCCGTAGCTCAGCTGCTGACATCGGCACAATACAATAAACAACCACTGATTCACATTTTGTTTTCGCCAGGGAAAACTTCGGATCAAACAATTTTGCAATCAACTAGGACGTACAGTCACAACTTTTAAAGCCTTGTCCATGAATAGCAGTATGAAACGCAAATGTAGCCCCTCTTTTGCTGCTGAGATTAAAGATTCGTTTGAATTGACCCTTTTGAAAAGTGTTGGCAGTTGAGTTGACGACACCCCGGTCAGAAATTTTCTCCGATTTATGGCCGGCCGATATTTTTTTATGATTGATTTATACTTGTATGCCGTATCAAGTAATAAAGAACTGATAACTATGCCATAAGTATGTTAGGCATGCAACCCATGCATAATTTATGGGTTAAAAACCAAGTATGATTATTGTTAAAACATATGCGTAATTATTGTTGTACATTAAAAAAGTAAGAAACAAACAAATATTATCTTGCGTTGCAAAATAAAACTTAAGTAGGTGAAAAAGGTCGCAACTGCTTTATAAGTCTAATAAAATAAAATTATCTGTAGTTTCAATAAAATATCTCTCTTATGCGCGAAAAAAATCGCTGTGTCTTCACTCGGTAACATTTAGCTCAAAATGATGTATTGTTCTTATCTTTTTGGTGTTAAAAAAAACATCCCCAAAATTGATACTTTAATCTCGCCCGTTCTGCATGACTGGTTTCGATTTCGACCTCGTTGTTTAAGTTTGTTCGGCCTTTTTTGATTTTGATGGTGACTGCGGGCACGTCGTCTGTCTTATATATCCACGCAAGTACAAAATTATGCTTTTGACTAGTCGCAATGTAACTTCAGTATTTCATTTACACTTTTGACACCATAAATGGTGGTTTGGTCTGTATGTTAAGGGGCTACTTTAATCTACGTATTTTAACAAGGGCTATGAGGGTCTGGGTAAGAATTTGTATGACAATCTTTATAAATAAATCTTGTATACCCCTAACTCATGTGAGAATATAAGCCTTATCCCGACTCTAATAACCCCAATCATCAACACACATATAAGTTTGTGTGCCAGAGTGCAAAGATCTCATTACAAGCCATTTATGGAACTGTGCCGAAAGCAGAAATGGGAACGGAAAAGACTTAAGGAAGCTTATAGTAGCTGTAATGAAGTTCGGTGTATGGAGTCTTCAGACACTGAAGATATTGAGTCATTAGCTACAGAAGATAGAGTCTTTAATCACAGAAGAGCATACATCTTCAATGTACACAGCTCCATTATGTAGTCCTTTGGTAGCCACAGATATTTTTTCAAACTGGGCACTTAAAGAGGTAAATGTACCCAAGAGTTCTGTTTCACGATTCCCGCTTTCATATAAAAGTTTTTTGCCAAAACCAAACCTTCATTTCACACAGCTGGGTGTCATCATTGAAAAACTGCTACTTTACTCATACAGGGACATGCAAGGA
This sequence comes from Phallusia mammillata, assembly GCA_003260075.1. Lineage (NCBI taxonomy): Eukaryota > Metazoa > Chordata > Ascidiacea > Phlebobranchia > Ascidiidae > Phallusia > Phallusia mammillata. The sequence goes on along the minus strand of QLIY01001329.1, from coordinate 31,738 downwards.
ATAGTCAAATACAACCTTATCGTTAATATAGATGGATTACTACTCTTTAAACACTCACCAGACTTTAAAATTCAAACACTTTCAATGAAGAATGAACAGGATGGTTCCCCCCCCCCGCGGCAATAGTTGAAAAAAATGGCTAAAACAAAACGCCTGTAGTGAAGTAGGAGACGGGTGTCAGTGGAAAGCAGGCAGGCCTCCGTGCTGAAGTTTTACCACTTCCCGAAATCTAGTCGTAAGACATTTCATTTTTTTAGAAAAGTTATCCGACTTCGCAGAAACAATGCGAACTAAGAAAAAAAAATACGAAAATCAGCAGTCTTTTGGATGTGTGGCTGCTCACATTCGCCCCTCATCCAAAAAGGTCAATTTGCAGATTTCCCATACGCCTTCTTCAATCAGATAAGGTAGCTGCGTTTGATGGACCCCAGTGCAAATTCGACGGTGGAGCAAAAGGTAAGGTAGACTAGAACAGGGGTGAACTCGGCCCGCATGCGGCCCGCCAAATGTTTCCGAGTAACGCTGAATAGTACTATAGGCACAGGCGCAGAGTTTTAAAAATACCCGGGGTGTGACTTGCTGGTTATGGCCACGTACGATGCGACCTGTAGCCATGTAAGCAAGGGTTACTTTGCCTGTTCGCTTATAATACGGTTATCCGCCGCTATTTTAAAGTAATGTTTGCTGTTCATGTGGATATTTCTGAAAGGTAAGGGCCTTATCAGTGGACTGTAAAGTGGACGCCCCGGTTACAGCGCGGAACATCACATGAGGGGGGATTGAAACGCGATTCCTAAAGGTCTCCAACTACACACAGAGAGAGTGTTTTGTAATGAACAGGATGGTACCCCCCCCCCGGTAGAAACGATGGAAAACGAATAGGAAACGGTTTCTACAAAGACATGTCATTAGCACTGCGCTATAAATGTAGGAATGTAACTTCAAACTCACCAACTGTTATGGGAACCGGAAGACAACAAATAACATGGGCGAACCCAGAAATCACTGTCACACACCTAAATACACAATAAAACAGGAGACCACAATATGCCATTATGACGTCATACACAATGCTTACCAAGATATGTAGAGCAACAGTGTAGAAAGTCACGCTTCACGTAAACATCGTACAAGAACGCTGCGTAAACAAATACAACTTAAATAAACCCCCCCCCCCCCACAAAGACATGGCATTAGCACTGCGCTTTAAATGTAGGAATGTAACTTCAAGCTCACCAACTGTTATGGGAACCGAAAGGCAACAAATAACATGGGCGATCCCAGAAATCACTGTCACACACCTAAAAATACACAATAAAACAGTAGACCACAATATGCCATTATGACGCCCCCCCCCCCTTCAAGTTCACAGCGGTTAGCAGTCATTATGGTAATTTACAATATTGAACAATAATCACCCCCCCCCCAAACAGCTTTTCTACAACAACCGACGCAGCACCGTGCTCCACGGAAATCAGCAATGAAAAGAAATAAACCACGTTGCGTTATCACAGAAAACTAAGCGCATTGTTACGTCACACAACGCACTAGGTTACAACACAAGTTGTACTAAGGAAATGCGGGAATCTATAGAAATCGGCAATTACTGGCAAATAAGATGTAACAGT
>QLIY01001329.1:17544-30046 GCA_003260075.1 Phallusia mammillata | reverse complement strand
CAATAAACAGCTTTTCTACAACAACCGACGCAGCACCGTGCTCCACGGAAATAAGCAATGAAAAGAACTAAACCACGTTGGGTTATCACAGAAAACTGCAAGTCCATTGTTACGTCACACAACGCACTAGGTTACAACAAGTTGTACTTAGGAAATGCGGGAATCTATAGAAATCGGCAATTACTGGCAAATAAGATGTAACAGTACTGTAGTCGCTTTTTATCTGATAAGTTTTGAAATATTTTTTCAAAGCTTGGAAGCATGCTTTTTCGGATGCCTGTAAATAAAGCAACAGGTATGGCTCACACTGTAATGTATATTGCGCCACCTTGTGACGCATTAAGTATATTGCCCCGCCTTGTGACGACCTTGCCGCATGCCCATATAAAAGCGTGAGTTTAACCTTTACGGTCATTCGAAGTGTCTTTTGTAGCTGTGGGCTTGTTGTGTCGCTGTTTCAAAAAGGTGATCAAGGAGGGGCAAATTATGCTTATTATATATTGCTAACGAATAAAAAAATAAAAAAAGGTCCACAGCACCCTAGCACGAGCCGCCCCTGAACCAAGGTAAACGGTCGTGGTGTATTGGTTTCCGGATGCTTAACCAGCTAGTGTATACACATGACCAAATGATGTTGTTGTTTGTTTCGTGATTTCACATTAAAGGAAAATGAATCTTTGTGTTGTTGTTTGTTTCATGATTTCGCAATAAGTGAAAAAAACATTGACACTTTCCTTTCAAAACCATTCTTAAAGAAAGACAAGTTCACGTAACTCTGTGCGGTTGTTTGTTTCGTGATTTTGCAATAAAGAAAAAAAAAAACATTGCTGTTTTACTTTTGAAACCATTTTAAAGAAAGTTTATAACACCTCCACCACCAAATTCTCGGAACTGGAAAAAAAGTCACCTGGTTCATTTGAAATCTAAACTCGTTGGGTGCACGAATGTACCAGTAACAAACTAATACCTCCCACCCCCAGTGAGTGTGCAGAGGTCTTGACCCTGAAAATCTGTCAGATTCCGAGTTTTCGCTCAACATCACAGCGGATTCTCTTAATCAGCCGTTTGTCACAGTCCTATTTGGGAGTTTGCATCATGTTATTTCTCCCCCCCCCCCCCCCCCCCCCCCCCCCCCCCCCCCCCCCCCCCCCCCCCCCCCCCCCCCCCCCCCCCCCCCCCCCCAAAACAAGTCAGTTGTATATCATCGGCTCGCTGGAAGTCGTAATCGGCTAAGGCAGGGGTGTCAAACTCGCGAACACTTAACGATAATTGCAGTATTTAGTCAGATTTTTATTTAATTACAATGAATTTTTCTTACTTTTCAAACATTTACAGAAATTTGATTGATAAATAATAACTTCAATCCGTTTCCTCAAACCAGATAGCCACACGCGGCCGCAGAAACGAGTTTGTGGATCTATTGTGTGCAAACAATGCGAAAAACAGGCACCAAAAGTGTCGCAATATAGATTATATGGTAAAAAAAAGTTAAAAAATGATCTTCATACTGTGCAGCTCAATCTCTGCATTAAGTTGGAAATTAATCCGGGACTTGGGGGCGTCAATAATATATGGTATATACCTATTTCTTTACATCTGTAATCTTAAAACAAAAACCAGCAGGTAATTGGCACCTGTTGGTAAAGTAAGGATCTGCAATGGGGCTGTCATAGCGAAAATGTTGTTTATGTGTATAAAATTTGATTAAAAATCACATGCAGCCCTCGGCATAATTTTCAAACTGCAATGTGGCCCTCGAACCCAACGAGTTTGAAACCCCTGGGCTAAGGTATCATTTTGTACACTGAAAAACTTTAAAAACTGTACCATAATATTTAAAGAAACAACCTTGTGTATGTTGACACCACTGGCAGCATCAAACTCGATGAAACATACTGTTATGTTGTGCGCCACCCAATATCAGGAAAACTACCACTTGCCGTCGCAACATCCCCCCCCCCCCCCCCCCCCCCCCCCCCCCCCCCCCCCCCCCCCCCCCCCCCCCCCCCCCCCCCCCCCCCCCCCCCCCCCCCCCCCCCCAAGGAGTTTTCCACGGTTGATGGGTACTACTCATAAACATCATCATCTTTGAGATCTAATCACAAATTACAACACCTTTGTGGGGAAACAACATCAAGAAATCAGTTTTTAAATGCTAAAGGCATTGCACTGCTAAAGTGTTGAGCAGAGCTGGTAAGTTTGAAAATTCATTTAACGTGGACCGAATGACCTAAAAGGCAAATTGACATGGGTAATTTTGGTAATGTAGAGAGGTCTTGTCTGTGTTGATATTATTGACAAAGTTTAGCATACAGATGTTTCTTTTCAAGCAGCAAAAAAAAAACTCAAAACTAAAAGAGAAATGAAAAACTGCACTTCAAAAGTGCATCCTTGTACGCGGGGTTTGCCCCCAAAAGAACTCATTAACAAGGAGCAAGAGACTGATCGAGACACTTTAGATACAGAATCTCACCAACTTGTTCTAAAAATGGGCTAAGAGTTCTAAGCATTACCAAACAACGATTAATTAACATAAAAACAACTTTTTTACAAGGTGAAACTTGGGACAGAAACATTTTTGTCAAGCCTCCAAAAGAAGCAAATTGTTCTCAGGAAGTTTGAAAAGTGTGTTTATGGCTTTCTAAATGCATCAACACCTGGTGACAGAAGGGTAACTCAATTTGAACCAGATCAGAGCCAAGACGGTGTATCTGTAAGTTAATCTGGTTGTGTTAAAAAAGTGCAGGTAATTGTATCGTAAGAAACATCCTGATGATGTGACCCAACAGCAGAGACTTTGCGATCTAAGATTGGACAACTACTTTGGATTGCAACTCACTAAGGTTTGATGTTTTTGTTGCAGCAACTCATTGCAAAAGTGTTGCGGCTAGAGACTTAATTGCTTGCAAAAGGTCAGTCGGTCATGTTACTTTAAAACCTAAGCTAAAAGTTGTAGTGGTTGTTGTCATGCAAAAGCATTAGATTCAAAATCATAAACTTCTAAAATTACCCAAAGCCATTTGAATGTATGGCGTATTTTTGTGTGTCCTAAATTTCATGTTTGTGCGTTGGGGATTAGGCCGTCATTTCCCTTTGTTACGGAGTCAGGAAGCTTCTGTTTCCAGCCGTGCGCCTGCAAACGTGATTAAGTGTTCCCTGCTGAATTTCGTATCACGTGTTTTGTGCTATATAAGGTTTTGCGTTTCGCTCAAAAAAAGACTATAGACACTCTCCGCATTCTACGCACTGGAGCCTACACTCTGGGATCACATTCTGGCCAATCGGGCCACATGTGTTCAACAAAACAAACGGCCGACCCCCACAGTGTATACTGATGCGTCCAAGTCTTTTAGATAGTGGAAGTCAAGGTGCCTATTTGGTGTTTCTTGTGGGACAAAACGGCCAATGCAATCTTTTAAGTGGACAACAAAAATAAATTCGAAGAGTTGTTAGAAATTTAGAAGCACTTTGGCTTCTGAACCACTAGCTCTGTCCGATGGTCTTGAAACAGCTTTCTTTCTAACCACTTTATGGAATGAAGTCTTCTTGGTATGGTGGGCCTCGAGCTTGTTCAATGGTAAGCCAACAACGGGTGGCTGTTTATTGAGCAATTGTGCTTATTCGATTGGCATTCCTATATTGCAGTGCGAGCGAGTTTGCCGACAATGAGATAGCGAAGGTTGGTTTGACGAAGAAGCCCCCCCCCCTCGATTGGCATTCCTATATTGCAGTGCGAGCGAGTTTGCCGACAATGAAATAGCGGAGGTTGGTTCGACGAAGAAAAGTACTCGGCCAACCTCCAAGTCTACGTGAGCAGAGCTTCCTGATGCAAAAAGCTGTTGCCAACACTTCTGGCACATGGCGGGCCACCAACAACACGCCCATATTAATTTCTCAAAGTAAAATAAAAATTACCGATGTTTTTATATTGCAGAGCGTTAGCAGAAGACAGTGAAAGCCATCGAGCCAAAGGTATGCTTTCAGATTTTTTTTGCGCTCGACATTACCGAAGCACTCGTTACTGAAAATATTTCTTTTTTCTAGGCAGGAAACTTTTTCCAAACTTGTCCAAAGTGCTGACGCAAACGGATCGGATATTCGTAGGTGGGAAAGAAACCATCTTGTGCGCTGTCTGTGGTTTTAGTATATTATCCGATAATATTATCCGACTGACTGTTACAGGCGTTCATCGCTGTTGGCTCACGTGTGCAATAGCACCCCAGACATAATTATTTTAGCCTTCTGCCAATTCCAGACCGTAAGTGCCTTTTTTCAGTGTGTTTTTAAATGTAAATGGTTAATCGTTTTTTTTACGTCACACCGCGGTTCCATTGCCTTTTCGGACATTATAAAAACACTTGTCGCCTAAAATATTTCTTTTCTTAGGAAAGAGGACCTAAACGAGTCGGATATTCATGCGTTGGAAATCTGCGGTTGTTGGTAAGTACCCCATAAAAGCACATGTGGCATATTTCTTGACGACTTTGATCTTATTAATCGTCTTGTTTGGTAAAAAGGTAAAAGCAACAAATGTCTCAAATTTATTGACCCCTTTGATGCTATTAATCGACTGTTTTAGCAGTATACCATCGAAGGGTCACGTCTGCGATGCTACCCGCAGCGTCGATCTTCACCCTTCTGCCGATTCTAGACGGTATGTTTACATTGNTTTACATTGACCGTTTTGTGTGATTTTCGTGTTTCTTGGTAAAACGGTGCTTGAAGATTACCAACACTGCGTGGAGGTATGGAAACAGGAGGAAATGTCGTCATTGCGTGACTTTCTCCAATGGTACAACAACCTAGACATTGTCCCATTTTTTTCAAGCAATCCAGAAATACTCCGGGTTCTTTGAAAGCCGCGGCGTGGGCGCGTTCAAGGATGGCCTGTTCGTGCCGGGTCTCACTTTGAAGTTTCTGATGAAAACCGTCAGCCCTAAAGTCAACCTTGCTCTGTTCGGCTCGAGACATTTGCACCTGCACCGGTTGATGCGCAAAAGTGTTGGTGGTGGCCCGTCAATTGTATTTTCAAGATACAACCACGCTGGAAACCGCATTCACCTGGTAAAATATGGCAGCAGTACCAAGGTCTGCCGTTCTGTGGTGGCTTTGATTGCAACGCAATGTACCTTGACTGTTTAGGATCGTTGCAATGCACCTNTTGCAATGTACCTTTTACTTTATAGTTCTGGCCAGCAAGCCCGATTACCTTGACTGTACGAAAGACCCTTGCTTCAAACGGAATTGCACAAATCCAGTACAGATGTTGTAATAATCTACCTCAGGGTGGACATTTGGTAAAAATTGTGGGAATAAAACTCCTCTAAGCGTGGAATTTTCCATCAACACTAACATCATTAGTTTATAGCCGCCCTATGACACTGAAAGGGTGGAGTAGGCCACCCCACCCCAACACATAGTGGAATTTTCCACCGTGGGGTGGATAAGGTGGGCATTTCCACCCTCTTGGACAAAATACAAAAAAATTTCAACGTGGATAATACCACGCATAATCAAGCGACATATATATTTATATTATACTAATAATCATTTGTTAAATTCAATCACCACAAGAAATATACAAATGTCAGTATTTTTTTGCAACCAGGGAAGCGGACAAATGGTTCCAATTAACAAATCCAGTAAAATTGTATTTATTTCGCACTCTCAATGTGACTGCGCTGTCTAATCGTTTGAAGTAAGCGCGCCAACGACGTTCAAGTCAAGACGACGCTCTGCTTAGTTGATAGTGGAAAGAGGTCAAAATTCAATCAATAATGAGGGAACAATAGGCACCAGGGCGGGGGGTTTCAACACAGCAAGATGACGTTGTTTGGTTACCTTGCAGCACGAGGAAAGAAGTAGCTGTCTCGTTAGTGTCGTGATTGATCACATTCTCCACAGTTTGTAGGGTAGGGTTTGTGGAGAGATGAAATTAGTATTTGTGCTGATATAATGTTCTTAGTTGGATGGTATATTTACTAGTATTTTAAAATATTTGTAGATATGTCGTATATACAGGATAGAAAGTATCGAAATACCGTGTCCTCGTGCTAATTGTCTGGTTAAATGTGTCAAAAAAGGTTATTGCTTCATCACCTGCAATTTTTAAACCTTTCTCTTATTTCACATAACCATAGTTATGCTGTAATTGAAACAGAGACAATGTTAATTTTTGAATAGAATAGATATGCTGAACTTGGAATAGAGTTATGTGTACACCCACATGATTTGTTTTACCAGTATGATGTCAATTGTAATTTATGTGTTTTAACTTGACTTCAACATCATACCTGCAATGATAGAAAACAAGTTTTAAAATGGGAAAAAAGTGAAATATTTCAAAAAATCAAAAGCACATTCGGTGTGGATATATTTTGTTTGCAACAATGGAATGTAGACTTTCAGGATTGACATTGGTAATCATTTACTGAAGTTTTTTTGCACTAATTTGGCAGTAAATAGAACGTTTTGCACTCAATTTAGGGTTTTACAAAATCCTGGAGGTGGTCTTGTGAGACGAAAAACTGTTATTGGACTAACTAATAATAGGTAACTGAAAACACAAACCTGTGAATAAAGGAACGCCACTTGCACTACGTCCATAAGGGAAATAAATGTTGGTTTTCTATGCGGGTATGAAAAAAGTGACAACGACGAAGGGTGCTAACGATAGTTATTAAACTGAAACAACAAAAGCACAAGAACAATGGCAGATCTTGCAAACCAAAGCCATCTACACACGCGAGGTAGGCACCGTGTAAAAATTTGTAATCAGTCACTCAATTGTTAACGCACCAACTTTGTGCACAGCGTGGTCAGAAATCGAGACCCCGTAGCCCCGCCAAGTCGATAACCCTTCTCCTGCAAAAACGTCCGATTCCACCTAAGACGATAACTCTTCTAATGCAAAACCTCCGATACCACCTAAGTCTAACCCTCTTTCCTACAAAACCTCCAATGGCGGGCGCCACCTTGTGCAATACCTTCCGATCCCAGCCAAGTCTCTAACCCTGCCAAACCTCTTCCTGCGAGACTGCACACTCAGACCACGCACCAAACGGAGTGGTTGGTCCTACAGTCTTACAACGAAACGTTTGTTTTGGTTAAGCACTGTGTGGGATTTACACTTAATTTCAATTTGTTTGCAACGTTTCGGCAATATTGCAACGTATGTCGACGTGGGCAATTGCTTACTGCCATTTATTTAAGTAAGTCACGAATATAGTATGACAAAAAGTGATCGAGGCGATACCCGACAAAAATGAAAAGGTGACCTCACTTCTTCGCATCTGAAGAGCTTTCTATAGTTTGCCAGGGTCTCGGTGTAGACCCATTTGAGGAGAGGCTCTGCCCCAGGACTCAATCTTCGTTATCTCATAAAAGGATGAGTCTGAACGTCCATTTTCCCTTATTTGGTTAACGACACCAGGCTCTTCATCGACTTATCCTGGACCACATTTTTGGAATCCCCTCCATCGTGTTTAATCGCCACCACGAGAAGGGTATCACCACAATTTGTCTTGCACATTATGGTCGAACTGCCCAGATGTGCTAATCAGTTTTGTGCTCAGATGCAAATTCGCTTCACTTAAATTCGTTCTCGCAACTTGTCCCAATATCATACTACACCGTCTTAACGTTTAACCCCTTTAGCCATTGTTTGACACAGACACAACCATGCAATTTGGCTAGGTCAAACTGGCGGGCTGAGAGTGATGGTGTATTTTGTCCTGGTACCCCAACCCTTAACCAATAAAAACGATATGCCTTTACAAATTAGGCTGAAAGCAATTCCTTATTGAAATCCTTTTTTCAAAATTCCCATCATTCGTTGGTCCAAATGTCACAACTCAAGTTGATGACCTTTCAACTGATATACTGGAAATGCTGTTCCGTGCTTTGGCACAGAAAAAACATCACATGAATTATCCACTAGCTCTTTAGCGACTAGTATGGGGGGGGGGGGGGGGGGGGGGGGGGGGGGGGGGGGGGGGGGGGGGGGGGGGGGGGGGGGGGGGGGGGGGAATGCAAATTGTCAGTTTTGCTGATTCTTTGAACTATATGTATTTTGTCAGCAAAACAGTTGTTTTCTTCGATCTCGGGTCTTGACGCCACTATAAGTATTTGATGGTGATCAGCTATTTTACTTCTCACAACAAATGTTGCAAATATGCTTGTAGCCAAGTACCTATGTGACACAGAGATTGTCAGTGAAATTTGACCACAAATTGTGTGGTAGTTCTAAACTAAGAATTTCACAGAATTGTGGAAATCTTAAGACAGAAGCTGAGGAGTGTAAAACTGAATTTATGTGATGATATAAACATGCTCTTTTGTCATCTTTACAAGCAGTTAATCCCCTTCGACTCTTGTGTCTACGGTTGATAGCTTCAATCATACTTGTCCAATCTCTCTGAACTCACTTCGTTGTCATTCATGCCACCACAATATCAGGGGCCTTACAATTAACGTCCTGCCAGCAACTGTCAATTGTCGTAACACTCGACAACCCCGATCGCCTTGTATTTTTTTCAATGTNAACCAGCTAGTGTATACACATGACCAAATGATGTTATTGTTTGTTTCGTGATTTCGCAATAAGTGAAAAAAAACATTGTCACTTTTCTTTCAAAACCATTCTTAAAGAAAGACAAGTACACGTAACTTTGTGCGGTTGTTTGTTTCGTGATTTTGCAATAAAGAAAAAACATTTGCTGTTTTACTTTTGAAACCACCCAACGAGTTTGAAACCCCTAAAATAGTAAAAAAAAACTCTAAATAAAGAAACAACCTTGTTGACACCACTGGCAGCATCACACTCGATGAAACATACTGTTATGTTGTGCGCCACCCAATACCAGGAAAACTACCACTTGCCGTCGCAACATTTTTTTACGCAACATCCCGGCCCAGTCCAATTTGTTCAACACGTTTTGTCATGCCGTAACAAAAGTGCGCAGGAAAAGGAGTTTTCCACGGTTGATGGGTACTACTCATAAACATCATCATCTAATCACAAATTACAACACCTTAGTGGGGAAACAACATCAAGAAATCAGTTTCAGTTTTTAAATGCTAAAGGCATTGTACTGCTAAAGTGTTGAGCAGAGCTGGTAAGTTTGAAAATTCACCGAATGACCTAAAAGGCAAATTGACATGGGTAATTTTGGTAATGTAGTCTTGTCTGTTTTGCCAGTGTGTTTATATTATTGACAAAGTTTAGCATCAAAACTAAAAGAGAAATGAAAAACTGTACTTCAAAAGTGCATCCTTGTACGCGGGGTTTGCCCCCAAAAGAACTCATTAACAAGGAGCAAGAGACTGATCGAGACACTTTAGAAAATTGTTCTCAGGAAGCTTGAAAAGTGTGTTTATGGCTTTGGACAGAAGAGTAACACAATTTGAACCAGATCAGAGCCAAGACGGTGTATCTGTAAGTTAAATCTGGTTGTGTTAAANAAAATTGTTCTCAGGAAGCTTGAAAAGTGTGTTTATGGCTTTGGACAGAAGAGTAACACAATTTGAACCAGATCAGAGCCAAGACGGTGTATCTGTAAGTTAAATCTGGTTGTGTTAAAAAAGTGCAGGTAATTGTATCGTAAGAAACATGGGGGGGGGGTCTTGTCTGTTTTGCCAGTGTGTTTATATTATTGACAAAGTTTAGCATCAAAACTAAAAGAGAAATGAAAAACTGTACTTCAAAAGTGCATCCTTGTACGCGGGGTTTGCCCCCAAAAGAACTCATTAACAAGGAGCAAGAGACTGATCGAGACACTTTAGAAAATTGTTCTCAGGAAGCTTGAAAAGTGTGTTTATGGCTTTGGACAGAAGAGTAACACAATTTGAACCAGATCAGAGCCAAGACGGTGTATCTGTAAGTTAAATCTGGTTGTGTTAAAAAAGTGCAGGTAATTGTATCGTAAGAAACATCCTGATGATGTGACCCAACAGCAGAGACTTTGCGATCTAAGATTGGACAACTACTTTGGATTGCAACTCACTAAGGTTTGATGTTTTTGTTGCAGCAACTCATTGCAAAAGTGTTGCGGCTAGAGACTTAATTGCTTGCAAAAGATCAGTCGGTCATGTTACTTTAAAATATTTAAACCTTGGTGACAACTCTAAGCTAAAAGTGGTTGTGTTGTAGTGGCTGTCATGCAACTTGTTCATTGGTAAGCCAACAACGGGTGGCTGTTTATTGAGCAATTGTGCTTATTCGATTGGCATTCCTATATTGCAGTGCGAGCGAGTTTGCCGACAATGAAATAGCGGAGGTTGGTTCGACGAAGAAAAGTACTCGGCCAACCTCCAAGTCTACGTGAGCAGAGCTTCCTGATGCAAAAAGCTGTTGCCAACACTTCTGGCACATGGCGGGCCACCAACAACACGCCCATATTAATTTCTCAAAGTAAAATAAAAATTACCGATGTTTTCATATTGCAGAGCGTTAGCAGAAGACAGTGAAAGCCATCGAGCCAAAGGTATGCTTTCAGATTTTTTTTGCGCTCGACATTACCGAAGCACTCGTTACTGAAAATATTTCTTTTTTCTAGGCAGGAAACTTTTTCCCAACTTGTCCAAAGTGCTGACGCAAGCGGATCGGATATTCGTAGGTGGGAAAGAAACCATCTTGTGCGCTGTCTGTGGTTTTAGTATATTATCCGACTGACTGTTACAGGCGTTCATCGCTGTTGGCTCACGTGTGCAATAGCGCCCCAGACATAAATATTTTAGCCTTCTGCCAATTCCAGACCGTAAGTGCCTTTTTTCAGTGTGTTTTTAAATGTAAATGGTTAATCGTTTTTTTTACGTCACACCGCGGTTCCATTGCCTTTTCGGACATTATAAAAACACTTGTCGCCTAAAATATTTCTTTTCTTAGGAAAGAGGACCTAAACGAGTCGGATATTCATGCGTTGGAAAACACAGAACCGAATCGTCTTGTTTGGTAAAAAGGTAAAAGCAACAAATGTCTCAAATTTTTTGACCCCTTTGATGCTATTAATCGACTGTTTTAGCAGTATACCATCGAAGGGTCACGTCTGCGATGCTACCCGCAGCGCCGATTCTAGACGGTAAGTTTACATTGACCGTTTTGTGTGATTTTCGTGTTTCTTGGTAAAACGGTGTTTACACCTCAGATCTCGACCAATTCAACGGCGCGACGGCCATAGACCAAAAGAAGACAGTACAGAAACAGCTCCACATCCNTATTTAGCAAGTATGTAGAACCCTACTAAAGGATCATCATCGCAGAACGTTGGGATGCGATACGGGTTTCGGATTTGTCTTGCGACGGGGCACGGGCGAAAGGCGTTACTTCCACACATCAGACAATAACTTCCAATTGTTCGACGGCACGCTGTTAATTATTCTCGAGCAGATTGTTTGGAGAGACCCAGTGCTTTGTTACGGATGGGGGTGCTACGAAACTCGTCGATCGCATGCAGGAAGCGTCACGGGCAGCAATGATGGAACGCAGGGATTGACAGGCTACTGGCTGAATAGGCACCCTCTGGCGATACTCCGCGTACGCCTTTTCGCCTAACCATTTTAGCAGTCATCCGTTTTAACAGTAGAAAATATGACGTAAACCTGATGACGCGGTGGTTCCTGCGCCACCTCACCCGAGCCGACACCACCACCTTCGTGGTAAAACGAAACAACAACTTTATGAGCATCCAGACGCATAAGTTCAAATTACTGGATATGAGGAATTATCTTGCCCCAAACCACTCGTACGCGTCTTTTCTTCGCACTTTCGGCTGTGATGCTGACAAGGCATGGTTTCCACGTGAAAATATGACGGATCTGTCACGACTAGACTAAACGTCTTTGCCGCTTATTGATACATTCTACTGTTCGTTAATGAAAAAGGCTTTGGCGCTTGAAGATTACCAACACTGCGTGGAGGTATGGAAACAGGAGGGAATGTCGTCATTGCGTGACTTTCTCCAATGGTACAACAACCTAGACGTTGTCCCATTTCTTCAAGCAATTCAGAAACACTCCGGGTTCTTTGAAAGCCGCGGCGTGGACGTTCAAGGATGGCCTGTCCGTGCCGGGTCTCACTTTGAAAAAGTGTTGTTGGTGGCCCGTCAATTGTATTTTCAAGATACAACCACGCTGGAAACCGCATTCACCTGGTAAAATATGGCAGCAGTACCAAGGTCTGCCGTTCTGTGGTCGGCTTTGATTGCAACGCAATGTACCTTGACTGTTTAGGATCGTTGCAATGTACCTTTTACTTTATAGTTCTGGCCAGCAAGCCCGATTACCTTGACTGTACGAAAGACCCTTGCTTCAAACGGAATTGCACAAATCCAGTACAGATGTTGTAATAATCTACCTCAGGGTGGACATTTGGTAAAAATTGTGGGAATAAAACTCCTCTAAGCGTGGAATTTTCCATCAACACTAACATCATTAGTTTATAGCCGCCCTATGACACTGAAAGGGTGGAGTAGGCCACCCCACCCCAACACATCCCCCCCCCCGT
>QLIY01001329.1:0-14219 GCA_003260075.1 Phallusia mammillata | reverse complement strand
GTTTAAGAAACAAAACAAGTCGTTAGAAAGTAATAATAACAACCTTTACTCATAATTTCAAGTTCTACTAACAACAAACACATTACTCTAAAGTAACCATTTTGGACAGCAAGCAAATTAAGTTAACTGCTATTGGGTTAAAACTGTTGTGACCAATTACATTAGCGGTGCGTTTTATCAATTCATAACACGTGGCATTAAACTACACAACTATGCTCTGGCCATTGGCTCTTGCACAATTTCCACACAAAGCAGCGTCCAATCACAGCGCGGTACAAAAACATACGGTTAAAGCTCGCAAACACCAGATCACAAAGTCGCCTCTGCATCCTAATTAACTGCGACAGGAAATATTACAAAGTCCGAACACGATTTGTCAATACAGTGGGATTTGGTTGCTATACATTTTAACTTCCTCGCAGCCTTTGAGCTAGCGAGTCAAAACCGAGCTACTTTGGTAAACAAATATTGCAAAGTTTGCACAAATTATGTCGCAACCGCTACAACGTATTGTGAGATAAATGATTCTGCTGAAAGTCACGAACATAGTATGACAAAAAGTGATCGATGCGTTACCCGACAAAAATGAAAAGGTGACCTCACTTCTTCGCGTCTAAAGAGCTTTCTGTCGTTTGCCAGGGGTGTAGACCCATTTGAGGAGAGACTCTGCCCCAGGACTCAATCCCCCCCCCCCCCCCCCCCCCCCGTTATCTCATAAAAAGGATGAGTCTGGACGTCCATTTTCCCTTATTTGGTTAACGACACCAGGCTCGTCATCGACTTATTCTGGACAACATATTTGAAATCCCCTCCATCGTGTTTAATCGCCACAATTTGTCTTGCACATTATGGTCGAACTGCGAAGATGTGCTAATCTTTTTTGTGCTTAGATGCAAATTCGCTTCACTTAAATTCGTTCTCGCAACTTGTCCCAATATCATATACTACACCGTCTTAGTGTTTAACCCCTTTAGCCAATTGTTTGACACAGACAACCATGCAATTTGGCGAGGTGAAACTGGCGGGCTGAGGGTGATGGTGTATTTTGTCCTGGTACCCCCCCCCCCCCCCCCCCCCCCCCACCAAGAAAAACGATACGCCTTTACAAAAGTAAGCTGAAAGCAATTCCGTATTGAAATCATTTTTTTCAAAATTCCCATCATTCGTTGGTCCATATGTCACAACTCAAGTTGATGACCTTTCGACTGATATACTGGAAATGCTGTTCCGTGCTTTGGCACAGAAAAAAACATCACATGAATTATCCACTAGCTCTTTAGCGACTAGTATTTGTCATAATCCTTTATTACTGCAAATTGTCAGTTTTGCTGATTCTTTGAACCATATGTGTTTTGTCAGCAAACAGTTGTTTTCGTCGATCTCGGGTCTTGACGCCACTATTTATTGAGATGTTTCCTAAACAACAAAGTATTTGATGGTGATCAGCTATTTTACTTCACACAACAAAAATATGCTTGTAGCCAAGTACCTATGTGACACAGAGATAGGAGGCTCCCATCGATAATGCTTGCAGTCAAATTTGACCACAAATTTCAAGTGTGGTAGTTCTAAAATAAGAATTTCACAGAAGCTGAGGAGTGTAAAACTGAATTTATGTGATGATATAAACATGCTCTTTTGACATCATTACAAGCAGTTAATCCCCTTCGACTCGTGTATCTACGGTTGATAGCTTCAATCATACTTGTCCAATCTCTCTGAACTCACTTCGTTGTTATTCGTACCGCGAAAATATCAGGGTCCTTACAATTAACGTCCTGCCAGCAACTGTCAATTGTCGTAACACTCGACAACCCCGATCGCCTTGTATTTCTTTCAATGTTTCAAATTGTCCGTTTAATATCTGCGTGAGCAATGTTCCAGATAGTTTCAAATAAGAGGCATGTTTGTTACCAACCCAATTAGTCCTATTTTTCGCCAAATAGCATTGCCGCTACAAGTCAAAAACGCAGTTTTGTTTCTAGATAAGTTACAAAACAGTTTTACAAGATCGGGTCTTTTTAACAGCTATTCATTAGCTTTTAAGACGCAAAAATCACCATGCAAGATGCATATCGTGCATCTAAAACAGCAGTGTAAACGAAAACCTTTTGATTCTCCCAAAAAGAGTTGTAATTACTGCAGGCTATAGGTTACATACGCTATTGCCCCCCCCCCGATAGCTTCAATCATACTTGTCCAATCTCTCTGAACTCACTTCGTTGTTATTCGTACCGCGAAAATATCAGGGTCCTTACAATTAACGTCCTGCCAGCAACTGTCAATTGTCGTAACACTCGACAACCCCGATCGCCTTGTATTTTTTTCAATGTTTCAAATTGTCCATTTAATATCTGGGTGAGCAATGTTCCAGACGGTTTCAAAAGAGGCATGTTTGTTACCAACCCAATTAGTCCTATTTTTCGCCAAAAACGCAGTTTTGTTTATAGATAAGTTACAAAACAGTTTTACAAGATCAGATCTTTTTAACAGCTATTCATTAGCTTTTAAGACGCAAAAATCAACATGCAAGATGCATATCGTGCATCTAAAACAGCAGTGAAAACGAAAACCTTTGGATTCTCCAAGAAAGAGTTGTGAGAATTACTGCAGGCTATAGGTTCCATACGCTATTATGCTCTTATGACAACTATTATGACAGAATAAATGCTATTTTTTTCCGCGGAAAGCAGGTCAAATGGATTCCCGAATCACAAATCCAGGTTTTAGATGAAAACGAGATGGAGGCAGACCGAAAGAATACGGTGTCGGAAAAAATCTTCCAGGTGTTTTAAGAAAATGGCCGTGCGAGTCGCGTTTTGTTATGCTTTGGTCAGAACAGACATAGCGAAGTTTTCATGACAGAACCCTGTTTAATGCAGCTTACGAAATCCGCACAAGGGTATAGAATACCTCACAACAAAACATCAAATAAACATTTTATGGGACATTTTGCAGCAAAACGCACCCCTGGCTTTGACGTAGTGTTCTGCTCATCCTATCTGTTTTGGCTAAGTTTTCTTAGGATGGTTTGGAAATCGCAGAAACGGTTGCAAAGCTGTGTTTATGCATTTGTGTGGCAGCCACGCTGCAAAGAACATGAAAAACTTCAAAGTCCATGGAGGAAATAAAAACAAATTGTGTATCAAATGACAATTTTGTTTCCTACGCTGGACGCGCTTCCCCCCCCCCATGCATTTGTGTGGCAGCCACGCTGCAAAGAACATGAAAAACTTCAAAATCCATGGAGGAAATAAAAACAAATTGTGTGTCAAATGACAATTTTGTTTCCTACGCTGGACGCGCTGTACATAGAGGGAAGCTGGGGACGATTTTGCAGCAGAAAGTTAGCCGCAATAGTGAGGTTAACTTTTCCGGAAAAAAAACGTTTCGGACGCAAACGACGATGTCTAGTTTGGCGAAACTTTGGCTGGAACGTCCGACACATTGCCCCCCCCCCACAACGTACAATCAGATGGTAAGGTTCAAACCAATGATTTTTTTGTCCAGAACTTTGGGAAAAAAATATTAAATACAAACTTCCGAAAATGTCGCTTTGGTCAGGATTGATGCTCGACACGGGGACACACTTTGCTTGCAAAAATTATTGTTTGTGAAGGTGCAAACAGAGTCCAGCCAAATTTTACGAAAGACGACAGATCGCAGGGTAGTATGGAAAAGAGTCCGCAAGAGTTAAAAAGAAGAGGGTGCATGAGTTTGCATAGCTTTATGCAGATACGCATCTTGGACTTGTTCGGCAGTATAAAGATGGGGTCAGAGAAAGAGTAAGAGCACAAAAACCTGAGGAAAAGTGGAGTAACGACTCCAAATAAAAATCTAGGCAAGTATATGCAGGCCCCTGTAAAGCAAGACAAAAAGCAAGATAGCTGTCCCGTGCCGAAAGATTGTTCTGTGAGACGCTGCAGTGCTAAAAAACCAGATTTTTCGAGAATTGTCAAGATCATTCGGATTTACTGCAAGCGAGATGAATGGTTAGATGATTCGCACATCGACTCGGCAATGTACATGTAGGCACAGCAGTTTCCGAATGTTATGAATTTACAAAGTTGTTTCTCCGAATTAGCGAATAATAACCCGGTATACACGCCCAAAAAATTGTTTGTCCAAATCGTTAATGTACATGGAAATCACTGGGTAACTGTATCTAACATTTTTCCACCATACAAACAAACGATTGTTGTTTATGACAGCGCCCCTAAAGCGTAGTATAGCCCTTACGATCAGTTCATTCTATCCAAACTTGTTTCATTTAAACATAAACAGCTGAATTGTATTTTTCCTGGTGTTACCAAACAATCGAAGAATTCTGGAAATTGTGGCCCTTTTTAAATATCTGCAGCCGCTGTGTGTTTGGGTATTCCTCCAGAAAACGTGCAAGTCGGCGAAAAGTGGTGTCGTGAGGGCTAATAATAACAGTACAGAAGAAAGACTTACTGCAACAGTGAGATTTTTCTTTTTTTCTTTTCAGGAGTACGTCATAGAGTGTAGTACGATTCTGTACTACGTTTTCAGAATGTACAGAGCCGCAGTCAAAGGCTGAAGGAGACGCATGCGGCTCGGGAGCCGCAGTTTGGCCACCCTGGCATATACGTTCAATTGCAGACTGCCAATCAACAACATGTAAGTAGACCACACTTTGCGTCTGTGGCCAGGAGCAGTTGGAATCAACGCAAGTTTTGGTTTTATCTTACAATTTTAATGGTTTCGATTTTCCGGTGCTTATGTGGAGCCGTGAAACACTTGTTGCCTTGCGTTCCTATCTGATACATTAGAAAGCAACGCTCTCGCATGGACACATGCTCTGCGTGAAAACAGCTCCTGGATGATTTTTAATTTAACGTTTTTTTTTCAATGGGGGCTTAAATTGGACAAGCTGTCGAACTACCACCCTACATCACATGCAATCCCGGGCCAGTGGCACTGAAAAGAGACTAGTTAATCTGTACTTTAATAAAGTCATAGACCCTGATTATGCTGAGTCATGGTCTTGGCTGCGTGGGTTTTGGGCTTGCTTAAACAATGTTTTCACTTGTATGAAGGTGCAAAACTGCGTGTTTTAGGATTTTAAACACTTCTAGGCGCTTTGGTATATATATACTTGCCAGCTATTTAATGTGAATTGTGTGCTTAATAATATTGTATGTGTGGCACATAGTTTTTAAATACTGTTTTGATAGCAAGCCACAACAACAAAATATGCCTAAAACAACTAATTTCAGTTTATTACAAAAGGATCTTTTGCTTTTCCTCATTGAAACATATAAAGATGTTATAGTAAGCAAAAAGTCAGACCATGTCACCAAAGGGAAAAAAGACAATGTTTGGAAAGATATAACTCAAGATTTCAACAACAATTCCTTCAGTCAAACAAGGTCAATAGATCAGTTAAAATTGCTGTGGAAAAACTTAAAAGGCAACAAGCAAGAACCCCCCCCCCTAAGCAAAAAGTCAGACCATGTCACCAAAGGGAAAAAAGACAATGTTTAGAAAGATATAACTCAAGATTTCAACAACAATTCCTTCAGCCAAACAAGGTCAATAGATCAGTTAAAATTGCTGTGGAAAAACTTAATGCAGAAGAAATTCAAATCTTAACTTTTTGGCATTTTGTTTTATTTGTGCTGTGCACTTACCATGTTTAAAATGCACCTTTTTCACATTGTATTACTAGTTTACTACAGAATGACTTTAACTGTTTTTTTCCTATCTTACATCTGGTGAGTCAAAATCAAAAGTAGCGCTATATTAGGAACAAAGCAGTCAATCGCCGAACAACTTTATGTCACTTTTTTCACACTTTTGTTTAGTTCTTTTAATGCACTGTTTTTATATACTAACATAACACACTGTTGTTTTCCATTCATATCAAAAATTTCCAAATGTACGCTCAATTTTTGTTCATATGTGAGCGATTATAATTTCTCTCCTTCTGGTCACTGGGGTTTATTAATGGTGTCGTCATGTATTTTGTGCAAGCATATCCACCATCTCCAAGCATTAAAACGTCAATAATACAATGTTCAAGCTGGTAACACAAATGGCTGTTGTCAAAAATCTTGCTATCATGAGTAGAACCAAGGCCAACGGCAAACAAAATTGGTAAACAGCATATCTGGGTCACACACAGCCTGTACATCAGGGGTGTCCAACTCGAACACACCGCCGTGCCAATTTTGGTTTCAAAATATACTCGCGTGCAACCCTTTGGTACTTTTTGACAAACCATGTCTTAAACGTCTAAACCGCACGGGCTCAATCCGAATATTTGGCCAGTATGTAGAACCCTACTAAAGGATGAAAAAATGGGGCACTGGAGTACTTTGTGTGCGTCAAAAACTTATCGTTGTTCAAGTTACGTCGGTTTAAAATGCTTTTCCAACTAAACACAAATGCGTTTGTAGTCACGTAATTAATTGAAAAGACATCGGTTGAAACGCAACAATTACAATTGTTTCGAAACAAACGTGCATTTTATTGCGACATAAACATGGCACGTTCACTAACGTTTTAGTATTATGTGGCGCAATAACATAATTATAATTATTTTGTTAATAAGTTCCATGGGCCAACATTAAACAATGCAACCCCCCCCCCCCCCCCCCCCCCCCCCCCCCCCCCCCCCCCCCCCCCCCCCCCCCCCCCCCCCTGTCAAAAACAAACAATTTAATTAGTGGATTGTGTAACTTTACCACTAGTAATCTTTACAGAGGTTAGAATAAAGGCCAAGAAGAACCCCCCCCCCGTCAGCTATATTTGAAACGTGAATTGGTTTTACTTTTATTTCCTGCGTGACAAGTTCTTTAAAAACTAAATCGTTGTTAAAATGACTGATTCGGTAAATCGTCCCTTTGGTATGTGCATACGTTAGTGAATGTGACAGAAACTACAGGCAGGCTAAAACACAGAAGGTATCCCCTAGCATTTTTTGAAGCTCTACGACTATGGCATCAAGGAGGCTTTAAATTTTGTCAAAAACAAACAATTTAATTAGTGGATTGTGTAACTTTACCACTAATAATCTTTACAGAGGTTAGAATAAAGGCCAAGAAGAATCAATAGAAACAAATTTAATTGCGTGACAAATGTTTACTATCTGAATGTGCAAAAGCTCGCGTGCCATTTTTAAATGCTCTGCGTGCCACTTTTGGCACGCGTGCCACGTGTTGGACACCCCTGCNTACAACATTAATGGAAAAGAAGCTTTTTCTATTTCGATTATTTCTGCATTTTCTCCCCCAGGTGAGGCAATCGGAATATGAAGACAATCCAATTGCTCCAATAACATTGGGAAAATCTGCTACTGCATGAAATTCCAAATTTACGTCTGCAATTCCAACTTTTCAATTGGGTTGATTCTGTCTCTTATGTTTCTTTTCAACAGTCTTGTGGTTTTGGGGCGTTATCTACACTTTCTATCGCCTGTATTACATCCATTACTGCTTCGAAATTTTTTTTTTAATCCGTGTTAAGTATTATTTTTTCATTTTTTGGTTAATACACACAAATAAAGCTTAATTAAACACAAAACCTACTTTTTATCCCGATCAAAATGCCCAGAATTCAACTTAATCCATTCTTAAACCTGGGGTCCGAGATTAAGATTTAATCTAGGTTGGTAAATACGACTACCAGGTTACTTAATCTAGGATTACGTTAATCTAACTTGGTGAAACACCACAAACGTAAAAAGGTTTTTGATTTTGTTTATTTAGTAACATGTTTTTTCACCCTATCCTGTCATTTTTTACAACTTACGACGAACATGTAACGAAAGTGAGGATTTGAATGAAAGCTAGGAAGAGTAGAAATTTAGATTTGGAAACATGCATCGACAATATAATTCGGTTTTGGCTATAATTTCTTAGGCTTGGATGAAATACACAGGGTGGCGAATGGACAAATCAGATATCGTTTTCTAAAATCTGTGTACTTATTGTTCATGCACATTTGCCCAATAAACCAATTTGTTTGAATAAATGTGGTCACGATCAGACATTTTTTTATTTGCAGATCGTTTGGAATCAACGATGAATAAGGCAATTATCGTCTACTGTTTTTAAGTACAGTTGAACAGCGGATGAGTCAATAAAGAAGTCGTGGTTTGGTAAGGCTTATAAGAATGTTCTGCATGTGTAGTCTCTAAAACATCAACTATGTAAAAATAATGCCAAATGTAGCGGAACAAGTTCTTAAACCAAATTTTCCAATTATGCCTAGCTAGAACGGAAAACAAATCTTGCATCAAAAAAGCACGGCGCCTGGGTAATTTCGTTCAAAATATTATTTACCGTTACTCCTGGTCGTAATAAAAATTTGACTTATGTACATTTATTTACTAAATTTTATAACATTACCGCAAATTTGTAAAAAAAACAGTATACTGACAGACAGGAATAGTTTTTTTGGGCCACCCAGACATTATCTGTCACACCAACTTCAGTGAGGAAGTTGGCCTGGCGAGTTACAAAAGAAAATAATATAAAACACCCAGCAAACTAAAGCTGGGATACACTTCCTATCGCAAAACCAGATTGATCATAAGTCACACCCCCCCCCCTAAAGCTTAATTAAACACAAAACCTACTTTTTATCCCGATCAAAATGCATTAAAATTTTGCCCATTTAATCCGAGATTAAGATTTAATCTAGGTTGGTAAATACGACTACCAGGTTACTTAATCTAGGATTACGTTAATCTAACTTGGTGAAACACCACAAACGTAAAAAGGTTTTTGATTTTGTTTATTTAGTAACATGTTTTTTCACCCTATCCTGTCATTTTTTACAACTTACGACGAACATGTAACGAAAGTGAGGATTTGAATGAAAGCTAGGAAGAGTAGAAATTTAGATTTGGAAACATGCATCGACAATATAATTCGGTTTTGGCTATAATTTCTTGGGCTTGGATGAAATACACAGGGTGGCGAATGGACAAATCAGATATCGTTTTCTAAAATGTGTGTACTTATTGTTCATGCACATTTGCCCAATAAACCAATTTGTTTGAATAAATGTGGTCACGATCAGACATTTTTTTATTTGCAGATCGTTTGGAATCAACGATGAATAAGGCAATTATCGTCTACTGTTTTTAAGTACAGTTGAACAGCGGATGAGTCAATAAAGAAGTCGTGGTTTGGTAAGGCTTATAAGAATGTTCTGCATGTGTAGTCTCTAAAACATCAACTATGTAAAAATAATGCCAAATGTAGCGGAACAAGTTCTTAAACCAAATTTTCCAATTATGCCTAGCTAGAACGGAAAACAAATCTTGCATCAAAAAAGCACGGCGCCTGGGTAATTTCGTTCAAAATATTATTTACCGTTACTCCTGGTCGTAATAAAAATTTGATTTATGTACATTTATTTACTAAATTTTATAACATTACCGCAAATTTGTAAAAAAAACAGTATACTGACAGACAGGAATAGTTTTTTTGGGCCACCCAGACATTATCTGTCACACCAACTTCAGTGAGGAAGTTGGCCTGGCGAGTTACAAAAGAAAATAATGTAAAACACCCAGCAAACTAAAGCTGGGATACACTTCCTATCGCAAAACCAGATTGATCATAAGTCACAATGTTTAGCAACTACAGCTGGTAAAAAAGCCATCGTTACCGCGGCAGTTCATTTAACGGTTCACTATAGGAATCATTTTCTAACAAATGTACCTACTGGATCTGTTGGCACAGCAAATCAAAGTGAAGACTCTTAGCTTTTATCTGCCAATCATGAAGCACATGTGTCTATAACTTTGATTGATTAAAAAATATTTTCACCGAAGAGAAGTTCCTTGGTGGATATGTCTGTGACAGACCTGCTACTTCTGTTCCATTTACTGATGACACATCTTCTTTTCCTTCCCCTTCTACAATTGGAGAAATAAAACGAATCGACAAAACATTGAGATTTTTGTATGAAAATGTTTTGTGTGCATTTATTTTATGGTTTAACATAAAATGTATTTGTAATTTTTCTGATTTATACCGTACAAAAAATGTGTACACCTGCAAAAGTGACTGAATTTTCTGAAATAAATTGAAATGACATGCAAAACGTAATACCAAAATAAGCCATGTAATACAAAATGACACATGCCAAATGGCAACTATATAATTCATATGTCATTTATTTTTCGAATAAGTAAGGTCTCTTTCACAGAGGACTCGAGGTGGAAGAAAAGCCTTACATTTTTGTCATTATTGGAACCAGTAGATCCTAAATTTAATGCAGTGCCATTTAATTTTTTAAGGGGGGCACAGGACTTACAGGGTTAGAAGAAGGGGCCACGAGGCCAAAAAGATATTTTAAAGGATGAAAACCATTGCTGTAGACCGTCTGTAATGATTGGAAAACAAATGATGAGGGCAATTACTTTGAATTACAAAAACCACCAGTAAATTGGCTTGGAAAAATCACAAGACAAAACCTACAGGACCACCAGTTTTTCTAACAACGTAAGCAAAAATTTAGCAACAGCAAGTTCATTCAAAATGACAAATGCTGAATTTTCAAAAAATAAAAAGGTCCTTCCTTTTATGTTTGAAAGGACATCTCTTAACGGCGGCTGAAGTACGAAAACTCAATACACAATGAATGGCAGATGAGCAAAAAAAGGTTCAAATTGCTGTGACACTTGCTGTTGCTGACGTATATAATGTACAACACCCACACCAAAGGGTTGAAAAAGCTCGACTGATGTTGGAGGCTCGTGACTTTACTACATCTGGAAAGTGTTGTATGTGCCTTGTACTTACAATAAATATAGTTTTACTGTGTATGGTTTAATTTTTAATTGTGTTTGAAAGATGTTCAACCAGAGCCCACAACGATGATTACGAGGTTTGCACTATTGACATACCTCTGTATAATGTTTAAAGATAAAATTAAACATGATTAACCTTTCAATTGTGTTTGACAAATGTATCAGTGCCATCATCACAACAACAAGATGTTGCAAGGTTTGTGTCATTAACTACTTCTGTATAGTTAAATGTTTAAAGACAAAATGAAATATGATTAACCTTTTAATTGTGTTTGTCAGATGTTCAACCAATGCCATTACAACAACAAAGATGATTTGCAAATCCTAAAATATTGTTAGTTCTTTGTGTGGCTGTTTGTTTCGTAGAGATCAAGTTTCTTTTGTTTTTTTCACGGGGTTTAACCCATGACAAAAAATTAAGAAGAACCCCATTTTACAAAAAATGTAAGTATGTGGCATTGTTATTGTACTTGTAATAACATATTGGCAGTGGGTACAGTAAGGTGGTTGCTGTTAGTAAAATGTCAATTGCTTGTGTCTTTGAAACAGCCAATGACACAACTATTTTTGTAGATTACACACAAGGAGATCGCCAACAGGTGAGTGCGTCGCCATCAACTTCCTTGCTTTGTGCACAGAAACAGTGCGTAGCTTACGTATTTTTAAGAAGGCATTTTTTTACCAAAAACATTGAATGCGAATCACCTGTGCCATAATAAAGTGTCTTAATATTCTTCTTGAAAAAGGAAGGTAATTGTACTTGTAATAGTTTCAAAATGTGATTTTAAAAAATAAAAGCAAATAAAAAAATACAGAAGCAAACTTAACAATGAAGGTTTATTATTAAACAGTAATTATGTGTGTAAGATGATTTAACGTAAATTTATTCATTCTACGAATTCAATATTTGAATCAATGAGCGTGTAGGCATTGTAGTCTTCATCCACTTAAGCAATGAGATGCGAGGTACTAGTTTAAATATAAAATTAATGTTCATTTCTACAGGTTATACGCTATCGGCAGTTAAGCTTTAGTACTAAATGTCCTACTCAAGATATATGTTGTATTTAGAAAAAAATGTCAAGAAATGCAAAGTAAGTGAATGTGGTGTAAACTGAAACTACTTGTTGGGCGCTATAATATTGTTCTTACCTCCTTAAAGCAAGAACAAATTAAGCAAATTAGACATGTAATCATGGATCGTAACTGCGCAATGTCATACACTAGTCTCAAAGCTGCTTTAATTAAATGCTATGAGGTGAACGAAGTTCAAAGCATCAACACGCTTTTAAATGATACTATCTTGGGTGATAAACGGCCTTCCGCACTTCTTAATGATATGAAATCTATCTCTTCTTGGCAATTACGGCAGTCTCAGTCCCACAATTGAAACGCTTCTCAAAAAGTTATTTCTTGACCTCCTTCCATCTAATGTGCGTTTGATACTGGCTTCAGACTATGGCGTGAGGATGGAAACGCTTGCAGCAAAAGCAGATTCTATCCTGTCAATCAGTTCCCTGGAAGTTTAGCCTCGCAAACAGTTTCTTCTCTGTCTTCTAAGGCTCTACAAGAAAATTTGGCGACCCAGACGCTTATCAATAATAATATTCAACTACAGGTTAATAAGTTTGTTGATAAGCTTATCATCTTCTTTGAAGGCAAAGCCACCGCCACTTTGGAACTTGTTTGCGAAATGTCTTTAAAATCTCTCGCTTAAAGTTATTCCGGAAAATACCAACCGAGCCACTACCCAATCCACCTCCTCTTTGAAGCTCTTTCTGTAACTTTTCTCGTTTATCTGTTATATATATTTGTTAGCGTTACGTCTACCCGTTTGATATACGTGTTGTATTTTTTCGCATATACGTCACTTTGGGTCTTGCTTACTTTTGAATAGAAAAGAGCGTCATGTCACTTAACTTTAGCTGTTTAAGAAATGTGTAGCGTTTGAGTCCGTTTATTAGCTTTAGAAATCCTCATTTCCTATGCCGAGGTGCGATATTGTGGGTTATCGTTTGGCTTCTTCAATGCAGCCATTATCTTTATTTACTAGTTTTACCCCACGGTCTGTTTGGAGTTGACAAGGCCAGTCCTCCACAGACAAACTGCCTAGAGATGGCTTAGCCGTAAATCACCATCAGATACTTTTAACGATGAATCTCGAGATGTGTCCTTGAATTATAAGGTACGACAGCTACACTACATGTTTACGTGCTGAGTTTGTCTTAGGGTGTAGATTATTGTGCAGACTGTTATCAAATATAGCATCGCACATATATTCTTGTTTGGCCCGTTATCAATATTTAACATGACAGTTTGGTTCTATTACAAGGTTCGCGCCGCAAAGTAAAAAGTAACTTTCCATGACACTATGTATTAACAGTGATTTAAGTTTCAATAGATTGCCAAGATGCAAGAAATACAAAGCGGAAGACCATCCAACATCATTGATGCGCAGCTTGTGCTAGATGACCATTCGAAAATTCCAAAGCAGTGGAAATTTTTTCAATCGCCATGCCAACAAGCAAGTTTTTTGAAGAGTAGCCCTCCTGCTACAAAGTCGTCATTGACGAATGGACGACAGATGCTGGCGCACTCGCTTGATGGTTCATCGCAATTTGCGCATCATGAACATTAATGGAATTGCACAAGAAGAAGATATGGAACAAGCGGACTTGTAACTAACATTCCGGAAACCATTTTGAACGAGGAGGGCTTCTGTAGCAAAGTGTATTTTTATTTTAACGGCATATCAGGCACGTCAATACATCTTCCTTATCTAAAATCTCACGCCCTAGTATTTACGTTTCCCAATCCAACAAAAGATCAGACTTACTCATTTACTAACTTACTCAGTCTAAAGTGACTAACGAAGTTGTCGCCTACGTTATACCTTACGTTTGTTGTCGTTTTATATATTTTGTTTAATAAACCTTGTTTAACGTTCTTGTTGTTATTAGTCAGGTGTCGTTCAGAGTTTTATTTTTTGAGTTGGATCGCGCGTTTTCCTTTTTTGAACTAACGTTGCATATCACCACAGCCATCGGCCTACATAATGTTGTTTATTGCAACATTATGTTGTTACGGTATCTGGTGAAATGCATGCTTTAATCCATTCTTTTTTCACACGTTTTCTTTTACGCTTTGCAATTCTGTTTTCATTTTTCAGAAAAAATATGTTATTAACACGCAGTGTCACAACGTAGGATTAAGCAATGGCGTTTTTACGCACTGACAACTTCCTATTACGAGGGCACCAAAAAGCTTCCATGGACGAGATGGAACGTGGACAAGTAATGTTAAATCAAACTATGTACGAGGTTAAGAGAGAGAGAGAGAGATTACAACAATATTTAACAAACAACGAGAAGCGCATCGGCATCTTGGTTTTATTTAACTTTTAGACAGCGACAGTGGGTGAAGTTTA